>JAQYXR010000517.1:0-79654 GCA_030545055.2 Neoaliturus tenellus | reverse complement strand
AGGTAACTGAAGAATGCTGCCTTACACCTATAAGGTCAAGTGGGGTAAGTGTAGCCTACGCCCGGGGCAAGTGGACTCTCAGCTAATAAAAAATCGGTTTATTATCCAAAAAATTTCAAAACAGTCTTAGGTATTTCAAACTATGCTCTTTCAAATTATAATCACTAAAAAGTTATCTGGTTATTATTACTGTGTGTTTTAATGAGTTTAAAAACATCTTAAGTTTCTACTCTAGACGCAAGTGTCATTCGGAAAATTTAAGAAATTACTAAAAATTCAAATATTAAGGTAATTATTTTAAAAATGGTGATCTGACTCATTTTTTGAAGAGAAATTAAAAAATAATATTTTTAATGCCCTACAAAGTCATTTTGGGGGAGTTAGGAGAGGGGCATACACTTGCCCTGTGTTAAATAGCTGTTGGGGCAAGTGTACTTTTACCAATGGGGCAAGTGTATGCCGCCCTCAATAATGGATAAATTAGCTGATGATAAGGCAAACTGTTATCTCCTTTATGAATGGCCAGATAAAAACTGCTTTTTGTAAAATTAAGATTTTTTTTGTTCCGTAGTAAAATAAAATAAATATAACTTATCATGGTTTCAATAGCAACCCCTGTTACTTCACCAAGCGGACGTTTAAGTTACAAGAAATTTGTAGTATTTTTTCAAGATATTTTGATGGATAAAAAATCAAAATGAAGATAATTTTCTGCTCTTTAAGGCCAATTAATTGTCAATTAATTAAAACAGTGTTATCTCTATGTTTACATTTAGGCCTACTTTACAATTTCTTCAAAAACTGGTTTTTCCGTTTTACCGTGTGGAGGTTCACAAAAAAGTTCATAACTCCTGGACCGTTTGAGATATTTTACAAATATTTTACAACATATATGCAATTAGTGATGTAAAACGCCCTGGCGTTTAAATCTCAGGGCAAATGCCCTGGGCATTTGCCCAAATAACCGCCCAAAATCCATAAGTGCCGGGCGTTTATCCAGTTAAAGGCTAATAAACCTGATTAATGGATATTAAATTGAACACTACTCTTCTAGTCAACTTTTTAAACCTCTACATTAGATATTTACATAATAGCCTATATTAAAAAAAATAATTACTTGTATAATTTTAATTATATTGGTAGGAAGTCAGTACTAGAGAGTCAATACTTTTCTTTTGTCAACAAGAGGAAATAATTTAGACTGAAAATAACTTCATAGGTTTATTTTTATTTAAAAAAAATCTGGCTAATGTAATAGAATTAATTTACATTCGTTTATTACACTCAATGAATCAGTCTTAACTTAACGGTTATAAGGTTGTAATTTGGTTCCGGTTGGGTTTGTGGCAAATTGCTTAGAATGCAAAGCCCTTTAAAATGATGTATCATATGATGTAGGCCAATGCAGTTTCCCACAAGACTTTCTTTAGAGACGTCCCTAGTGGAGGAAAACTGCAATAGGCTACGTCATATGATACATCATTTTAAAGTACATTGCATTCTGAGCAATTTGCCACAAACTCTTTTTGTTTTCAGCAATATGATTTTAACACAAAGTTTGATCACCTGCTATTTTTACTCGGTCATTCTTTTGAGATCGGGTTTGCGGCTTGTTCTCCAGTCCCAAAGACCTTTAACTTGATTTACATATTGACCTATGCTTACATTTAAGATTTTCTTCTTACTCCTTGTGGACCGTCCCCCCTTCGAGATCCAAGGACACTAAGTACTTTAGGAAGTAGTTTTAGTCACTCAAAATCAATATGCAACGTTTTAGTTTTGTTACTTAAATACTTTAAAAAATATTAAATCGTCTCCAGACTTTTTTCGACCCTGTACCGGTATATTAATAAAAATAATTTTATAGGTGACTTTTTATGTTAGGAAATTTACATAGTGGTTAAAAAGCACTTGTTTTACTAACAAAACCTTAATACTTAACTTTAAATTTACATAATTAGTCATTATAAATTTATCTTATGCACATATTTATGAATTACAGAATAGAAACCTGCTTAATCAATAAATAAGATTTTATATAACAATTTAGAAAAATATTTATTTAAAATACCACACTGAAAATATTACAGGTTTTATTGTATTGCGCCTTAAACTGAACTTTTTATAAACGCCCAGTTTTTGGGCGCTTAAAATCGCTTTGGGCAAATGCCCGGGCAAATGCCCATTTATAAACGACCCGCCCACTGGGCATTTGCCCGGCCCACATCACTATATGCAATGCAAAGCTACATTGAGTGGGGGGTGTACACTTACCCCAGATTCAAGGGCAAGTGTACACCCCAAACATCACTTAAAAAATTCCAAAAAAATACAAAATAACAATTTTTAACAAAATAAAAATATTACATATACAAAACATTCCAAAGAATAATCATACAAAATTTTATTTTTATCTCACTTAGCCTTCATGTGTTTTTTAATCTGCAGTCAAAGTGGTACTATGTGATTTGGGGCGTGCACTTACCCCACTTGACCTTATATATATATATATATATATATATATATATATATATATATATATATATATATATATATATAGGTATATATATATATATGAATTTGAACGAATGGTATTTCTAGCTTCTAGGGACCTCAAAACCAAAAAATGAGTCCTGGGCTTCTAGGTCTTACCGTGAGTACTAGCCTAGACCTTAATACCGTACCGTAAGTTATTCCCTATAGGGAAATTTGCTAAAAACCATTGATTTTGTTGTTATAAACATCACTGTCCATAAAAGTGACAGAGGGTTATGGTTAGATTATTATTAAAATTCATTTTCCTAAATATTGTTGTTGATTCAATTGTTTTCATTGCACAGTTTTAATCACAAAATCTCAATTTTAACATCGATAATTAGAGTGGAGGAGGATAACCAAGTTTCGTTCTTCAAGTTTGGAACAAAATTTGTACAGGCCTATGTCCTTCAGGGATTGAGGAAGTTTCCCCTGATAGGCCTAGCTAACTTAGGCTTGCATTCAAAATTCAAAAGCTCTGAGATTGTGCCTCACTGCGGTTCTTATTTCTATAAATCTGCTACTGTTACCATGTTCTGCACGATAGCTCAACTGGTTTGAAACTTTTACATAACGTCGCTTAAGAAACAACACCGCCAAAGTGACATTTTTGGCAAAATTGAGATTTTTGTATCTCTATGGAAACGTATGCATTTTACATGTCCTGGCGACGCAGTTTAGTGAAAATCCAACAGAATTCGCTGCTATCGTGATTCTTCTAACACCGCCTATCTCACTAACTAAAAAAATACCGCCAATGTCCACTTCAACCAGTTTTGTTCTGGCATGGTAGTCAACAAGAGATGGATGTCACTCTGCATAACGTAAAAATTATTTACCGTTTTGATTGATTTCCATTGAATTTTAAAAGATCATAGATGGTGTTAGTTATCGTCTTGGTTATAAAACAAACATTTTAAGAGTCAAATTAATAGCTTAAAGTGTTTTTTGGAGATAGGCGGAGTTATATCGTACTTTTCATGTAATACAACACCGCCTATATCCCTCCCTCGCGAGTTTTTTGGCTCTCCTGAAAAGTTTGCATTTTGTCACTTAGGCGGTGTTGTTTCTTAGGCGACGATAAGTAACTTACTCAATTGCCTCAAAAATGGATAAGGTACCAAAGTAATTTTTAGCTGTGTGAAAGTTTCACAACGATTAATCTCTAAAACTCAGCTTAGAGATGTAGTAGCTGACTGCTCTTTTTTGCAAAAATTTAAAAATAGAATCAAGATGAAGTTTAGAAAACAAGCCCCAAAGCTATTGAGTAGACCTACCGAAGATTGGACTCAATAAGATAGACATTTCTTACCTATTTTCACAATGAACTAAGTTATATTATGACATATAAAACATCATGACACAATTGCCAAAAGGACTGGTAAGTTCACTATTTTTATTTGAATAAACAACACGTGACATGCAACCAGTAATACGACAATACGAATAAAATCAAATCGTATTTAAACCATCTCGTCTTAAGTTGTGTCTTCTCTTCTTGGACTAGACTAAGTAAGTTTAACAGCGTGACAGCGACTGAGCGACTGGATCCTCCCGCTCGATTTTTTTCTCCAAAGCCTTCTTGATTTTTCACTGCTACGGTAGACTTGATTCTTCTTCCTGCGAAAACACACTATATATATATGGCTGATAAAGAAGCTTGTCTGCAATGTAAAACATTATTCGTAAATAAGGGCATTCAGTGTGATAGTGGTTATTCTTGTTATTTTCACCCCAAATGCATCAACATGGCTATTTTGCTAAGTCGGAATACACGACCATTGAATTTACGTAAGGTCAATGACACGACTTATGCCAACGATTTGAATAAACCATTCAGTATCAGAATCTTTATTGCCATTGATTAATCATTTCATTGAAATAGGCATAGTCATATTCATTCTTGTCATGGAATTAATTAATTGTGACAGAGTATACTGTCACCCTATAGCTCAGGACCATTGACTATGATACTTTAGTATCTGTTGAATATATGAAATTTCTATTAATCTGTAACATTGGAACAAAACTGCTGGTTTACTTACTGTAATTAATTTTTAATCATATGATCTGTTGTTTATATTGTTGGTTGTTGTGTGGATGGTTCTAGCATTAGTGTACATAGTCAATGGTTCTAGTAAGTTGTGAGGTAATTTTTTACTTGAGATTTGAATAATAAAATGAAGTTTGTATCAAGAAATGTTTATCATTTACTCTGCTAAATGTGTATTTGTAACAGTATCCATAGTCAGGACTTTTTATCCATTGTCAGACTATCTATCCTTGATCTCACCGCAAATGTTGCTATCTTGTTGGACAAGTTTTCATCCCCAAGTACCAAGGACGATATTAGTATCAGAATGGAGGAGGTGAAGAAGAACCCTGTTCAGCTTCATAAGCCGCGGTTCGACTAGGCTGGTTGGCTGGTTACCAGCCGCTGGTAAATAACGCCATCAGCCAGCGGATCTGAACGGGGCCTAGGCCCCGGTTCACATTTAAAGTAACTAGCCGCCAGTACAGTTGCAGATGGGGTCGCCGTCAGGTTGGCACCACGACAGATTGGCACCACGGTGTTTTAGCACCAGGCGTCAGATTGGATCCGATCCCCTGAAATAACACTCCCCGTCAGGTTGTCACCACGACAGATTGGATCCGATCCTTTCTCGAGGTTCCAACCTGTCGGGTACTGTCACGACAGATTGTCACCCCAAGCGGCCGGCGTCAAATTGTCACCACGACAGATTGGATCCGATCCTTTCTCGAGGTTCCAACCTGTCGGGTACTGTCACGACAGATTGTCACCCCAAGCGGCCGGCGTCAAATTGTCACCACGTCAGATTGGCACCGATCCTTAGAGCCGGCCTTTAGGGCGGTGCGAGCGGTGCGACCGCAACTGGCCCCGCGCTTACAAAGGCCCCGCGCAAAAAATGAAATAAAGGAAATAGACAATATTTAACTAGAGCAGTGGGAGACGTCCGTCTATAGTGCCACGGCCGCGAAACGGTCATCTACGTCTAAACATTTTGTACTAGTAAAACACCGGCGAAAAACAACTTGAAAGTGGTTACATTATTATGTCATATCACAGAAAAACGAAACGATATCGTTTCCTTTTTCTGTGGTCATATGAAAGGTAATATTCTGAAATTTCTTATTATAATAAGAGATAACCGATAACCGGCCCTGCCGATCCTTTCTTTAATGAGGTTTCAAAAATATAACATATAGTTTTTTTATATATATTTATTTATATCCATTACTTCACTTGCCGTCTGTTTTCCTAAATTAAAGAGGAAGGTACCTCTATAGACAAGGTAAAATTTGTGGTAAGTGCAACAGGCAAGTACTTGCAGCCATCAACTTGCCATCTCTACTTTCCCCTTCTATAAGCCCCTTAAGGTCCATTCTATACGGGTAAATTGTCCTCCGCGGATCTGCTCATCCGAAGTCTGTTGTTGGCGGAAATATTTGAGCCATTACACTGTAATATTTTTGATTAAACAGGGCCGCCCCGAGGGTAAAATGCGCCCGGGGCGAGGTTTTGATTGTCGCCCCCTACAATTAATCAATTGGCCTATCTTGTGAATGTTAATGTTAAACTACAATCGAAAAAATAAATTAGGTATCGTCACACTGTTATTGTCAAAAATACCGCTTTAAGTAGCATTTATCCCAGACCTTGCTAGAATTGTTTTCACTCATATTATCATGCTTTTAACAATTATGTAGCGAAAGAAAATGAATAACTGCGATCGATTAAAATTATAAAATGAATTAAGAGTTATTATAGAATTACCAAGGGATAAACTATTTTATAAAAATATAACATTATTATTAACATTAGAAGAACTATATGGTCATATAAGTCTTTTTCAACTAAAAAGTGATAGATTTATATGTTTATTAAAACCCTGACTTTATATACGTTTAATTTTAAGAGATAGGTAATTTAATGCCTAGTAATTTTTTACTTTATTCTCAAACAACCTAACATATCCTTCGAACTGAGCATGCAACCGTTGGTACTGGCCTAATTATTTAAACTCCTTTTGTCATGTAATCATTCCCTTCCTCTTTTTGAATTTAGTCCTTCCCTTTCCTTCACAGGACATTTGCTCTGAGTCCTTTTTTTTGTAAATAAACGGGGGTGATATTGTGTTGAAGAATATAAAAGTTAATTGATTGAAAAGAGGAGGAAAAGCAAAAGAATTATGCTTGCCTATTACTTTATAGATATTTTGAAAGTCGTTTTAAAACCTAAAAACCGTCAACCATTAGGCGTTTCCTCTGCATGTCAAAACCAAACTGACCCCACAAATAAAGAGCTTACTACCCCTATTATTCCTAAATCACTGATGAACCATTTCCGATGGAATTCTTCTCTGGATCAAAAGGTTGTGAAGAGTTGTGATAGGGCGGGAGTAGTGGGGTTTTGCCGGTTCTGGCGCAGGTCAAGGCCAAGCGGTTCGAACCGGCAGTTGTGGTTGACAGTGATGGGTGTGTTTTGTAAGTGGGTCAAGGCCATCCGGAGGGAGTTTTAAAAAAGTGGGAGCCGCAGGGGCTCAGTCGGGGCGGGGACTCGGGACGGGTCGGATCGGAGCGGGAGCGGGCGGGCCGAGGGAGGGGTTGTTTTTTTTTTATTTTTTCGTTTATTTATTTTAATCGAACCCCATCAGTGATCGTAGAATAGCCTCCACGTCGTTTGCAGCAGTAGTGGTCACCGCATCGCTCTGTACCGGGCGGGAGCCGGCGTTCGTTGTAGGCGTGGAGGAACCGTCTGTCGGACGTGCAGTAGTATCCGTAGTGGAAGTCACGTCAGGGGACTGCACCGGTGAACCCTGTTGTGTGTCCATGCTTGCAAGAGAGTGTGAGAGAGAGAGACGAGAGGCCTTAGGTGTTTACCGTGTGAGGCGATAGAGCGCAATGAGACACGAGTCGGAGGATGTCCGATAATATAGACCCGGTAAAACGGTGAAGAAGAAGAATTGGACGGGGCCGTCAATAGGCGTGACAAGAGGGAAATGTTGGTACTTCACCATTTCAGTCAAGACTGTCTGTAGAATAGTATCAATAGTGCAAGCGTTGTCAAGTTGAGGCGGTGCAAAATACAACGGGTGAAACCTGAACCGTTTTTTAAGTCTAGCCACCGTACTACGCGGTTTTGAAACTGCAGGTGTAGAATGCTGTTGTAAAATATGTTTTGTGCGCAAAAGTTTCAGCTGTAAAGTGTGGGAAGCCATGATTTTACATGTGAACCGCTTGAGAGTAAGCCGGCAAATGGTCAGCGGCCGCGATTGTGTCTGAATATATAGAAACTAATTAGCATATAAAGCGGAAACACATTTTAAAGTAATAAGCGTTAGTTATAAAAGCGTCAGAGACCTACGGATAGTACCTCACCCGACCGATGCCGCCACCGAAATGGCACGCGCGCGGCGGCAACCCCCCTTTTTATGCGATCGATGAGTCACGTGCGACGCGCCTCCAACCCTCTCCAACCCCCTCCCCGAGAAAACCGCATAAAAGAGCGAGGTTTGCGGGAGCTCGGTTATTTGTCAGTCGGCCGCGGCTACGGTCACAAGAGTCGGAGGAAGAGACGGATAGTTTAAGAAAAGTATCGGTAATAGCGGAAGTAAATTAATTAATTATTCAGTTGTAGGATTGCGAGTATCGGCCTGTGGATAAGCAAGTGGGGCCGCAACTGTGATTGAACAGGTAACTACCGTATCATAGCAATAATTGTAATATTAGACGGTAGTAAAGTGTATAAGGTGCAGGTGTGCAAGAAATGCTCCGTGCACGATGAAGTAGGATTGCATTAGCCATGTGTACGGCTTAATCTTATGGTGTAGTGATAACTATAATAGTAGCCGGTTGTAAAGTGTATAACCTGCAGGTGAGCAAGAAATGTATCTTGTACTGTAGCAATAATTATAATAGTAGACGGTTAGCAAGTGTATTATCTGCAGGCGTGCAAGAAATGTCTCGTGTAATGTAGCAATAAGTATAATAGTAGACGGGTGTAAGGTGTATTACCTGCAGATGTGCAGGAAACATCGCGTGCACCATTGCACAGGTAAATCCTGTAGCGTAGCACTAACTATATTAATATGACCGAGAAGTAGCGGTTAGAGTTTAAGTGTCGCTAAAGTAAGAGAGTAATTTGCATAGTAAGGAGGAAACAGGTGTGTAAGAATGGAACCTGCAATTAATCAGTGTGAGTTGCCTGCACGCGATGTTAATTAGCATATTTAGTTAAAACAAAAATGGAAAATAGACGCGAAAATAAAAGTGTGATTTATAAAATGATTGTTGTAGTGTTAAGAAATAGTGTAAAAAAAATTAAAATGTTAAGTGTTAAAAATAAATCATATGTTATAGTACTATGTGCTATAAACTCACGGATTTGTTGTTTACCGCTGGGGTGCCAGCCCTCTATATGGGCGGCGCGCGAGCTTTCCTTCGTTTATATGCACGCGGATGGTTACTCATGCATGACCCCCCCCCCCTTCCGGACCGGAACCCCCCCCCCCTGACGTCACAACGTCTTAGGTGTAGCGTGTAAGAAGTACCGACCAGGCCAAGGATTATGTGTGCATTTGCAAACAATAGTCTATTGTATGTTAAAAACAAGTTGCGTGTACCGGAGGTTTACTTCCGTTGCAACTATAATTAAGCGTCGGAAGAGGGTGGATAACAATCGACGATAATTATGCTGTTACGCGATGGGGAAAGCTGCGGATGTAATTTGATGCTATCAAATGCAAATCGAGAGGTACATGGCTCCTACTTGTCAGCGGATGTAATTTGATGTTATCTAATGCAAATTGAGAGATACAAGGCTCCACCTGCGTTTTGCCCGACCCACATGTAACAAAGCACATCCGTTTGGAATTTTCCATTGACGTTGCTGGAAGGTTCCATACCCCCCTTAAACCCCTACCGCTGCCCCCACCATTCTGCGAACCGAGAACCACCCCGACGACTATTGCCGCAGCAGTTGGGCTCGGAACTCCGGACGCGGCAGTCCGACCCAACTCAGAGGGCAGCTCAAATGTATAAGCGGCCGATATATATTTGAGTTACTCTTGTTGTTAGGCTATTACTATTTAATATTTGTTGTGTCTGTGTGTGTGTGTGTGTGTGTCTATGGTTTTTATGCAAAGCGTTATTTGGTTTTAGTCTTAAGATGTGTTAGTTGTAAGGTTTAACTTGCGCATTGCGATGTTAGCATTAAGGTGTGTTATGGTATTATTTATGTTTAAGAAATGTGTTTTTTAATTTTAAGTATTGGGTTATGGTGTGTGTGTGTGTGTGTGTGTGTGTGTGTGTGTGTGTGTGTGTGTGTGTGTGTGTGTGTGTGTGTCCATGTCTGTGTTCATCTGTGTACTAATAATTTTTTATATTCCACAGCTAGCTGTTAGGATGGGTAGATTAAATTAAAATGTAAATGTAAATTAAAGAAGTTCGATTGAACTTCATTAAATATGGGTGGGACATGCGCGTTGTGCCTATACAGCGCATATTTTTATTGTTTTTGATTTTTGTTTTTGATTTTGGTCAGGCAAAAATATGATTGGGTGGGTTTAGATTAAGGGTGGGAGGTTAGAGTTGCGTCTTGCATTACCTGTTCCAGAGTCCCTATTGTAAAATTGGAATGGTCAAGTCCAGTGCCCAGGCCCGAGGCTGGCCGCCCGTATCACAGACTACCAAACTGGATCGCCACGTGCGTGCGGGCCAAAAATCGGGATCCCTAGCAAGACGTAACTTTTTGGGTTGGGATTGGGAGTGTTTGAGGAACACAGGGTGGTGGAGACGGTCCTGGCCGCCTCCATCACCTTGGATCATTATTATTTTTTGGTGACCTTGACCTCAATTCACTCATGCATAACCCCCCCCCCTCCCCTTCCTCAACCGGAACCGGAACCCCCCCCCCCCCCGAGGTCACTTTCACTTGTTGCGTGTGCTGTGTGATTATTTAAGCGAGGCCGACTAACGGGTCCGTTTATTCTGATTCCAGCCGCCAACGCTGCCGCATCAGAGCCATGTCGTCTACTTCCAGTACCACTGCCAACACTACCAGCACCACTACCACTTCACCACCTGTCGCACCAGCGAAGAGACTCCGTTTGAAGAATGTGCCGGAGCACATGCTGCAGCAGATGGAGACACCACCTTCCACATCCAGAAGTCCAGCTCCGGCCAACATTCTTCTGCAAGCGATGACAGTTCTTGGGAGCATCTTCTCCCCACCTCCGTCACCAATCCATGAGGAGCAGCCGTCAGAAGATGGATCTGCAGTAATGGCACCACCACCGCAGAAGAAAGTGACGGATGTGGCAAGAACTGTTGAGCCTCTTCGTCCTGATACACCTTCACTTCTCAATTTTATTCGTCCTTATATTTCCTTGCCACCACTAATCACCCCTATTTCTGAATCTACCCCTCCTCGTCCTATCATTCCTGTTTTAGAGCGAAAAAAGAAGCTTTTCAAAATTGCTCCTTCAGAGCGTTATCAATTATTAATGAAAGAGCGACGCAGGGCATTTAAAAATCCGCGTAAATGTCCTGAAGTGCTCTGTAAGGGTCTTAAAAAAGGATCAGTTTGTGGTAAGAAATGTGTTTTAAACGAAAAGTATTGCCGTTTACATGTCGTGAAACACATTTCTGCGCCACAACTGACTGTGGTCTCCCACAAGTCTTACCCTCCCACCAGGTTGAAGAGATTGAAGGAAGGTTTGAGGTACTTTTTTGTAAGTAGAACGGATAAGAGCAATAGAATTGTAATAGGGTGTAACGGCTATAAGTGGGTAATAAAGCTCTCCGTACCTCTAAGAACCAAAAAAGCGATCAATACACTTGATGCGAAAGACTTTCTCTTCAAAGGTGAGGATGGTTGGACTAGGTGGGGGCGAAGTAATTATTAGAAAATCTTAGCTTTTTTCCAAATTCCAAATTGTTGGCAAAAAATAATGGGAGAGAAACCAGCGCTATGATAAGTGCGCTGCGTTTCTCTCCCATTATTTTTTGGCCGCTCTAAGTCCCGTGACCTACTTTCATATGACCTTGACATTGACGAACCCCCCCCCCCCCCCCGACCGGAACCGGAACCCCCCCCCCACTGATTTTTCATTGACTTGGCTATATAAGAGTGTGGCGGTTTGTGTTGGAGCCATTCCTTGCTAATAATAGTTAGAGCGAACATGTCTCCCCGAGATGTTCCAATATTTTATAATAAATGTACAAAGATTGGAGAAATATTGGAGGTGGATGAAGAAAACGACGAAGAAAACAACGAAGAAATTGAAGTGCCCTTGTTAAGTGAAAATGTTGTTACAAGAATATTTTTGGATATTAATTCTCCAATGGATATTATAGGAAGGTTTGTAATTGAAGCTATGACATGGATAGAAAACGGAAGATTAGTGAACATAGCATCTCCAATTTTAGTTGATGATAGACCCACCTTTGGTGTATATTGGCGTAACATTGATCTGTTATGGCTATGGGCGGAGGCATATGTGGAGTATTTGCAATTAGAAGAAAATATAGGGTTTAATCATTACTTTTCGGCTTTGGTTTTAAACTACTAATTTTTAACATTCCACTAAAAAATCATACCCCCCCTCCCCCCCCCCTAAATTTTTACTGTACTGGCGAACGTTATAAAAGCAGCTATCACATGTGTTTGCTCATTATTTGTCTTGTTGCTATACGTTCAACATGTAAGAGACTGGATTCGTTTTTTGCTGAGCACACAGAAGTTTGGCCGCTATTGTATAGGTTATTTTTGAAAATTGAACAAAACATAATGAGGGATATGGGCATGGGGGTTAGTGTGTTTGTGTACCGTCGTGATGCGTACAAAGTATTGTGTGCATGTCGAGTAAGGATTGAAGTTTTAGAAATACTGTTTCCATGGATGCTGCACGTACGTAATCTTGTAGAAAGCATGAAGATAGAGGTGGAAGTGGTTGCAATGCAATACAAGCTGTCTGCGGAAGAGTAATTAGAGCAAGGCAAGTTACAAATTTTTATAAGTGACTTTACCCCCCCCCTTTCCAGTCTCCTATATAAGCGAGGGTTCCACACAATCCTGTTCATTTTTCGTGTAACTGTTACTGGAGCCACATGTTCTTTTTTTTAAACCATGTCTCCGAGAGATACCACTTTTATTTACATCACTGAAATTGTTATAGATCGTGAGATGGCAGAAGATGAAGAAGTAGAGCAAGAGGTAAATATTACGTTTGGACAGTTTTTGGAAGAAATAGTTGGAGAATTTTTAAATTTAAATGAACAAATGAACAATGATATTGGACCCGCTTCAAATTCAAATGTATCCTTTATGCACCAACCGGAAGAATTAACAGAATCTGAAGGTGAAGAAGAACAGCAGTCACAACTCTGGAATGCCGCTGCCCATGTTATTGATACTCCGCAACATGAGGAAACAAATTTGGAATAAAAATGGTGGGGGGAAAGATGAGGTAGTAGGCTATTTAAACGGTAGTCTGGCATGAGTAAAAATCATTTCAAAATGGATGAGCGAGCGAGAATGTACAAAGTGTTTTGTGAAGAGTGTGATAGAGTGTGGGTACCACCGGTGAACTCCTTCACATATTATTTTCCAATTCTGGACATAGATGATTGTAAGAAAATCCCAGACATTGGTTATAAGTTTGAAAAGGCTGGAATTCTAATTAGTGTTCATGAAAAATTTCATAATGAATATTCAAGGAAATTAGCATTTGATTTCATGTTGGCAAATGAAGATCTGAAATCTTGTGACTATCCTTATTTTCTTTATAACCATCTTGTTACAAATGGTGCTAGCGTGACCGTTGAAATATGTATTCGTCATTTTTGGGACAACCGGTAAAGTGGTGGGGGAAAGGGGATAAATGTGATGTTGGACTGAATTTAGTTTTATTTTTACAATAGCAGCCGACTACGATGCAACGTCCAATTTTGTATCATACGCTTACCTCTGATGCAGAAGAGGAGATCAGAAGGAGAAGAAGTGAACAATCAAGTCAAACCCAGGCTAATATCAACATGGAATATCACAGACTTCAATTTCAAATTCCCGGAATGCAACTTGGAGAAAACCGAGTGAAAACTGTCCACGTAGCCGGTAGTTACATTAAATATCTAAAACTACTATTGGAAGAAAAAAAATCAAAAATTAAACAATTGGAAAATGAAAACAATAAAATGAAGAATGAACTGTTACGTTTGAAAAATGTGTGTAGTAACAAAGGTGTGGTTAAAGAAGGCGAAGAAGAAGGAAATGAAATTATAGGATTTTAAGTTAAAAAAAAACATAAAATGTTAAAAAAAAAAAAAACAATAAAATTAAAAATGTAAAAAAAGTAGAGGTAGAATAGAGAGCGGGGAATAGATCACTTTGTGGCAATGGAATAACATGTCACTTAGTGCTCTATTCCCCGTTCTCGCGTTAATATTGTTTGACCTTGACCTAGAAAGTAGTAGTGGGGATAAGTTATTTAAGCGGGCGGTAGGCAGTAAAACAGTTTAGTACGAATGTTACTCTCATCTACAACACGATGGAGAGTCTTTTTGTTATTTGTTTGAGAAAAATAATTTGTGATGAGTTTTTATTTCATCACATAATAAGATCAGGAGAATGTCTTATTCCCAATACGGTTAGAAATGCAATACACGAGTATCGAAGAGAACATTATGGATTCGGCATTATTGTTGCTTATAAATTTGCAGATGGGACCCAGCTTTGTCCAGATTGTGCACGAGTGGCTATAGATGATTGGGACGAATTTGAACTTGAAGGAGGGTACGTTGACCATCGTGTTAAAGCACCACTAATAAGATTTGAAGCTATGCGGGAAAGATGCACAATCTGTGCACAGGTCTTATGTAAATTTATTAGGTGTAGAACATACTAGAGTAACGGTATGGAGGGGAGGTCTAACAAAAAGTGGGGGAAAAAGTAGTGGGGGGAAAAAATAGTGGGGGAAAAAGTAGTGGGGGTATTGGTTATAAATGTTGTTTGGTAAAGGTTGATTTCATTACTGTCACAGAATAACTCGAGTAAAGATGTCTTTTAACATGGAAATAAAAACTTTTAAGATTCTCGATGAAGAATGGACATTTGTTGCAAACTTTATAAGATCAAAAGAAGATGATGGAAGTTTGATGAAAGTGTTTTGCTACATATTAGAAGGGAAAGATGAACAGGTGGTGAAAGATTATTTATCAAACAGGCAAATATCGTCATCCAGCTCACAATTTATTAAATTTCTAAAAGACAATAATGTGAATGCGAAAGTGGAAGTTTGGTTTTTTGTTTAAACAACATGGTGGGGGAAAATTGAAATGGTGGGGGAATTGTGTTTAAAAGAGGGTTAAAACACAGTAGGAGTTTCATTTATTTGCTAAAACTCTTAAGAAGAACATTGCAAGAAAAATGGCTGAACCAGTAGAAGATTCAACTCCATCAACAAGTAAAGTTTTACATTTCTCAAGTAAAGGAAAACGAATAACACATCCGGAATTGAGTGCTTTAGGTAAGGAACGGTGCAGGAAAGAAAAAATGGCGTTCTATCAATTGCAACTTATAGTGCCTTCATTGACTGTTGGCAATACCAGGATACAAACATTGATCGGTGCAAAGAAATATATTTTGGAACTGTTGGACAAAATTGAAGTGTTAGAAAACAAACTGAAGACAAATAAAACTACTGGTGTATGGAATCCGCCTAGTGAAATTCCTGTTTTAAAGATGGAACATAATGAACTTCCTGATACTTATGCGTGGAATGCATTTAATGAACCTGATGAAGACTCTCCTATAAAGTATGAAGCTCCTGCTGTGTAAATAATGACGGGTAAAAAAAAAAAAAATAAAAATATTTAAAAAAAAATAAAACAGAAAAATACAAAAAAATTAGATGTAGAATAGAGAGCGGGGAATAGATCACTCTGTGGTAATGGAATAACATGCCACTTAGTGCTCTATTCCCCGTTCTCGCGTTAAGTTTATTTGACCTTGACCTATAAAAACATGGTGGGGGAAAGCGTTTTGGTGGGGGGAAGTGGATAAAAGAGGTTCGACGCGTTGTTGTAGTCATTTCGCTCATAATATTCTTGTTTCTCACATCTCGCAGTAGAACCAGAATCATGGCAAGTGGAGACAATGTTTTGGACCTTAGTACAACAAAAAAGGATCAACAACATTTGAAAGTCCAGAAAAGTCATTTTAAAGAGTCAGCTCAGGCAAGAGAGGCGAGAATAAGACAAAAATACTACAAACTGCAAAGGCTAATACCAGGAGTGCGATTGGGAGAAGTTAGGACTAGAACTATCGATATGGCCGCCGACTACATCAATCAACTACTTGTCGAGTTGGCCATAAAGAATGAAAGAATACAGCAGTTGGAATATGAACGCAAAAGAATTCTACTACAAGAAGATGAAGAACCTATGAACTGTGTGATGAAAGACAGTGAATAAAGAAGAAGTGGAAGAAGCTACAAAATTATTTAAAATTTTATGTGTTAGTAAAAACAATTGGACTTAATATAAACAGTAATAAGGTTAAAAAACAATAAAAAATTGACATTTAATAATTGGTTACTAATTGGACTTACATTAGAGAGTGGGGAATAGATCACTTTGTGGTAATGGACTAACATGCCACTTAGTGCTCTATTCCCCATTCTCGCTTTAGGTGTGTTGACCTTGACCTATTAAAATAGTAGTATATAAGTAGCTACACAAGAGGGCCTCCTTTATTCATTCAGAATGGCTCCCGTGGATAACACTGACTATCGTAGGAAACCTATTTTTGAAATATTATATAAAATTCAACAAGAAGATCTCGGCATGGAAGATTCAGATGACGACAACTCAGAAGCGGAAAGTGTTGACAGTATGGAAGAAGAATTAACAAGTGAGGCGCATGAAGATGTACAAATAGACTTGACAGAGAATGAATACCCACCACCACCATTGGAATTTGAAGATGTCCATCATGAAACTCCAACATCTAGTCACAATCCTGATGTAGAATCAATACGTCAAAGATTGGTTTTCTGCGCAAGACAATTATTCCCATCAGATAGCGAAGAAGAAGAAGAAGATTAAAATTGGTGGGGGTAAGACAGCATAAAAAGGCGGTATGAAGAGGCCGCATTTCATTTACCTGTTAAATTTCAAAGGATAAACATCGCTAAAATGCATCGTTGTGAGATATGTTTAGAGACTTACGAAGATGAAATATTGTTAGACATTCATAAGGAGTTGTATCACAACAGAAATGAAAACATATCTTCAGAAGAAGTAACAGCAGGACCATCTAATACACTACCAAGTTTAAGTATTCACGCATTACCCGGTAGAGTGGTGATGCATCACAAAATTCAAAACGAAAATCTGGAGTTAGAGCAATTTATTATAGAAGCTAAACCAATTGTGATCAAGATTTTAAAAGAAGAACTAAAACGATTAAACTTTATTAAATTTGGTTTGATTCTAGACGCCATGTTTATCAATGTAGAAGAAGAAATGTCACCAAGAGGATTTATAACAAAAAATCGAACCATCATGGGTAATTCGGATATTGATTCAATAATAGAAGATTGTCTTGAAGAGATTTTGACTAAAATTCAAGAACACGAAGGAAGAGGATCAGGTTGGAGTCTAATTAGCGTAGTAGGTATGGACATAAGAGTGCACAAGCACGGTTATGGGCTGATGGGCAGCAGTTTCATCGCACTTCCGAAAAGGATCAAAGATACAAAATCATGTGTAAATGTTCAAAATCAAGATATGGAATGTTTTCGATATGCTATGACCTCAAAATTTGTATTACACGATGCGCAAAGAGCTGGCGAAGAATATGAGGACTACAGATATAGATATAATTTTCAAGGTATGTCTTACCCGGTAGGGTTGAAGGATATTTTAAAATTTGAAAAACAAAATCCCGGAATATCAGTTAACGTATTTGGTTTGGACAGTTCCAATAAAGTTTTTCCTTTAAAAGTGGTGAAGAACGAGCTTGCAGATCATACGGACTTGTTGTTACTTACAAAGGATGAAGTGTCACACTATGTATGGATAAAATCATTTGAAAGACTTGTCAACAAGCAGCTATAAAAAAATGAACACAAAAAAGTAATTTGTAAAAGATGTTTTTGTTTTAAAGAAGAAAGAAATGGAGGACGACATTGGTTACAAGAACATAAACAACTGTGTAATGAACACTTTGAAGCAAAGATTATCTTACCACCATTAAATAAATCATACTTACAGTTTGAAAAGGTGTTCCATCAGTATCGCATTCCTATAGTGGTATATGCTGATTTTGAATCAACACTTGTCCCTATTGAAGATGAAAACGTTGAAGCAAGGAAGAGTATAAAATATCAAATGCATAAGCCTAACAGTTTTTGTTTATTGGTTAAATCCACATTGGCTGAAGAACATTTAAATGGGTACGGATTGACGTCAAGACCTGTGGTGTACCGTGGTGAAGATGTTGCTGCGACATTTCTTAATCATCTATATGAAATAGCTAGGAATGTAGAAAATTTGTATAGCGATATTGTGCCAATGATACCTATGGATGAAGAAGAAGAAATTCAACATGAAAATGCCAGCCATTGTTTTTTATGTAAAAATGAGTTTACTTTGAATAACTACAAAGTTAAGGATCATGATCATCTTACAGGATATTATAGGGGTGCAGCGTGTAATGGATGCAACATCAATTACAAGATTCCTAGAAATATACCTGTAATACTGCATAACCTTAGCGGTTATGATGGTCATTTTATAATACCAGAATTGGGGAGAGATGACGGTGCGATTGATGTTATCGCGGAAACAACTGAGAAGTTTATAAGTTTTAGTAAGAAGATTGGAAATATAAAATTACGATTTTTAGATTCGTACCGGTTTATGCCGTGCAGTTTATCGAGACTTTCAGATAACCTCAGGAAAGAAGATTTAATAGAAACAAGAAAGATTGTGAATAACGATAAATTGGATCTAGTTCTTCGCAAAGGTGTTTTCCCTTACGATTATATCGACAGTTTGGAAAGATTTGAAGAAACCTCACTTCCACCTAGAGAAGCTTTTAAGAGTAAATTATACGAAGAGGACATCAGTGAGGAAGATTATCAACACGCTTGTAAGGTATGGAATGAACTAGGGATGAGAACTTTGGGAGAATATTCGGATTTCTACGTTAAATTGGATGTGACACTATTATGTGACATAATGGAAGAATTTAGGAATACCTGTTTAAAAGCATACGGATTAGACCCTCTTCATTCGTACACAGCTCCCGGATTGGCATGGCAGGCCATGTTAAAAGAAACAAACTGTAAACTTCAACTACTAACCGATATAGATATGGTGTTGATGATAGAGTCTGGTATCCGAGGAGGATTAACGCAAAGTGTAACCAGATATGTAAAAGCCAACAATAAATACCTCCCCAACTATGACGCGTCACAACCAAGTACATTTATAGGTTATTTTGACGCAAATAACCTATACGGATGGGCTATGTCAAAACCCCTTCCATATGATAATTTTAAATGGGTTGATCCAAATTCGATCGATAACATCGCCGATATCCCTAAACAAGGAGATACTGGTTACATCTTTGACGTTGATTTTGAGTACCCGGAACATCTTCACGACCACCATTATGACTTACCGCTATTAGCAAAAACAGAAATATCTCCTACTGGTAGATGGCCGAAATTAATGATGACACTCACCAACAAGACGAGGTATGTAGCGCATTATTGGACAGTACAACAAGCGTTAGAGATGGGATTGAAAATTACCAGAATTAATAGGGTGCTACAATTTTCTCAATCCTGTTGGTTGAAATCCTATATTGATAACAACACTAGAAGAAGAACAGCGGCAACGTCCAATTTTCAAAAGGATTTCTTTAAATTGATGAATAATGCAATATTCGGTAAAACATTAGAAAACAAGAGGAATCACAAAGATTTAAGATTGGTTAATGACGCAACAAAACTACAAAAGTTGGTGCAAAAACCAAACTTTGCATCTTCAATAATTATTAATGAAAACCTTGTTGCCGTTTCTATGAACAAAATTTCAATTAAGATGGATCGCCCTGTTTATGTCGGAATGTCTATTTTAGATATATCAAAAACTCATATGTACGATTTTCATTATAATAAAATGGTGAAACATTATGGAAGAGAGAACATTGGAATTGCATACATGGACACCGACGCATTCATCTATTGGATTATAACCAATGATATGTATGAAGATCTACGCACTTTTGTTTATAAAGATGATTTTGATTTTTCTGATTATCCGCAGCAGCACCCTAACTACGACAACGGGATAAACAAGAAAGTCTTAGGAAAATTCAAAGATGAGACCAATGGAAGAGATTGTGGCTTTGATGTCCAAGCTTTATTCATTTCAACTATACATAAGTGAGAAAGAAGAACATCAAGTTGTAAAGAAGGCAAAAGGCATTAAAACATCATATCTAAAGAAGAATGTACAATTTGAACATTTTAAAAGATGTCTGTTCGAAAATATAGAAACCACAGCAACTTTTAATACAATAAGAAGCTTCAACCATCAAGTTTACAGTGTTAAACAAACCAAATGGGCACTAAGCTACAAGGATGACAAGAGGCATATCCAGCAAGACAATATACACACTCTTCCTTTTGGACATTATTCATTAACTCCTATCGACCAATAAAACCTGTTCTTCGTCCTTTCACCTACTTCCTTTTTTTCCTTTCCGTAAAAAAGAGGGGAGCATGGCAAGCCCAATGCCATGCCCCCTCTTTTTTACACAGCTATTATTTGGCCTTGACCCATATTTGTTAATGATATAAAAGATGACAAACCAGTCTGAGGATTAGTATTTTTTAAACCGGCGTGGAAACAACATCTAAGAATGGAAGTGTACCGTCATTGTCTCCTATTTTATTATTGTAAAAATTAGGTAAACAATATTTCTAGTCCAATCCAATATAGTTAAACCTTTTTACCATCTTAATTAGAATTTTACTTGGATTGTCTGGTACAAAGTGGGCGTTAGGAATTTTACGTTAAAATAATAATATTTGTGGAGATTGTGATACAAATTCTTGTTTATTGAATAAACTTAAAATCTATACATCCTGACATATAACATTTCTAAAGCTGCAAAATTAAATTACCTAGCATAGACTGAGGCGTGTGTGAAGTTAATGAATTACCCTTTTGTTAATAACAATTATTTTACTAATTTCCTTTGAAAATTTTATTGTATTTAGAAGGTTAGGATTAGAGGGTCGAAGAATTATCCTGAAGTTCCCTCTCCATCGTGAGCCCTTCGGGTGAAGGGAAGACTTCGTAGACCAGTGAAACGTGGGCGTCTCGAAGATGACCAGGACTCAACGACGGCGGCCTCACGAATGAAAATTGTCTCGTTACAGAAAGCAGTCCGAGGGTTTGCTTATCTGCTAATTTTGCTTATCTGCTAACCTGTCCCTACTGGTTTTTAAGCTATCTTGTTTCCTCATGATATTACTATCTGGCCATTCGTGGTATTACATAATTTTTAATATAACTCTTTCCACAAAGGATTGGAAAATTTAATAAAAAAAATCTACCTATGGTACATTATTCCCTCCCCACAAAATTTGACAATCATTTGTGTGTTCCTACTTTTTACCAATTTCCTAAATTTTCAAATAATACTCTTAAATTACAAGATACAAGGTACATAATAGTCAATTCACATGTAAATAGTCTTTTCAAAACATCTTCTATCTTAAAACTTCTTGAATCGTAGAAATGTTCGTTTCACAAGAACAAACTGAACGTGGTACGAGCAGTAGACAGCGCCCGCACGCGCAGTCACAGTAGCGATGACCTTGGGAAGATCCTCTCCGTTGCAATTGAAAGGAAAGGGTCTGGACGGGATATTTTGAATTCTTTCTTTTTTTTGTTATGTTATGATCGTTCCCCTTTATAGTAATTCTATTTTTTTTTACTCAGTCTATGCTTTAAAATTCAGTTTGTTCGGTACATTTGAACAAGTGACACGCGGTTTTACTCTCCCGCTCTAAATTATAATTTTTTTATTATCTCGCTAAATACATTTTATTTAACTTTGTTCTAACTTAACTACATAACAGTGTTCTCATACTTCTAAGTGTCCTACCAGAACAACGAAAACAAGATTACCGTACCTTAAACAAATCAAATTTACTTCAAACAAATATTATTATACATTTCTTTCAAAATTTCCTTAGCGACGGGTAGTGAGTGTTAAGTGTGTGTAATTAATCGTCCAGTGAATATGTACTTGTCAAGTGTGTGAACCGTGAACAGTGTTTAGTGACATCATACATACAACATACACGCAAGTCCTTTCATTGGCCGCTTTCATACAATTTAAATTTCAAACATTCATTCAGTGGTCGTGATTGTCTGTCGCTTTGCACCTCAAATAAAACCAAAAACAGTTTTTTTTTATTCTAAAAGTTCCTTTATAATATTCCTTAACGACATAATCTTTTGGCTCTAACTTTCGCCTTAAACCTTAAATAAATAAACAATCCTTCTTTTATTATAACACTCAAAATAACATTGTTTTTGTTACATAATAGCTATTAATATTTTCTGTCGAATAAAACATTTTTGTGTAACCCCACAAAGAGAATCTTTGCGATTATTCTATAGCTCACAGGAAGTAAACTTTTACAGAATATTTTAAGTCGTTTAACTTGAGCTAATCGCCTCTATTGCGATCGCCTTATCTCGCCTTATCTATTGCACAAACAGGCACCAAGCGGTCTAACGGGCCTATCTCCCCTGACCTAATTGCCTTCGTCCACTATTATATTTCTAGAAAATTCGAACTTTAATATTTCTTCGCTCAATATCTATTTTACATGCTCAGCAAAATTACTCTTACATAACTTGTCCTCCTAACTCCATAAATTTTATGTATTGACATAACATATGCCCTACACTTAAAATTCACTTTGTGGTTTTGTAAATTCTTTTTTATATAAACGCTATAAACTGTCCTTTTGTTTCCTAGCATCTTAAGAATTACACACTTATTTTTATTTTCTTGACACGTCCGTTGCTTGGTTTTCTAGTTAACATAAAATTAATCTAGAATAGTTGTTTAATCGTGAATCATATACAATGAAAATCACTTATTTTATTCTTACATTAATTACAATTGTGATCGATCAAAATTAATATATTTACATGCCGGCTTAAATCTACTTATATTACAACTATATACAATCCTGGTCAGTTCTCACCTCTACACCTTCAGGGCTTATTTTGAATTTTTTAACTGGCTAATATGAGCGCGTTTTACAATTTCCGGATTTACCTCTAGCTGGATTAACACACTTACTGGAGACATAAAGTAGATTATTCTATAAGGACCCGTGTACTTGAAATCCATTTTTGCTTGGTAATTATCCACTTTTTTACTAAGCGTTTGATTCTCTAAATACACAATACTCCCTACTTTGAATGGATGCTTTATCCTATTATCTTTATATCTTTGCCTATTTCGGTTGTGGCCTATTGAACGTTTAAAATTTTTTATAGCTTGAGAAAACTTTTCTTTAATCTCGTCCTGACTTAATTTTACATCTAACAAATCATTTAGTTTCCAAAGATTACTTAAACTATGATTTGGCTTATGGTTAAACATGAGTTCAAATGCCGTACATTTTGTGGTTTCACACAGTGACGTATTTAAGCTAATTTGAATGTACTTTAAATCTACACACCAGCTGTTTTGTGCGTCATGGTGATACGCTCTTATTTGTTGTTTTACATCTCTTAAAAATCTTTCCGAAATATTCGGATTGGGTCTATATGGAATTAATTTGTGGTGTTCTATGGAATATTTGAACATAAGTTTCTTAAAAGTTACACTTCTGAAACAAGATCCGTTATCGGACACAAGTTTCTTACAAGAACTGAAGTTATTAAATATTACATTTTCCAGTTTATTTGCTATTGTTTGCGCTGTGATGTCCCTGACAGGGATTAACCAAACATATTTTGTAAATGCATCCACTACGATTAAAATGTGCTTATTTCCAAATTTACTTCTTACAAGTGGTCCAGCTGTGTCTATGTACAAACAATCTAAAGGCTGCTTACTTAAAGCTGACACTAATTCACCATGAAATCGTTTCTGAGGAGGTTTTGCTTTTATACAAATCTGACAATTTTTTACTCTTTTGCGCATTTCTGAAATTAAATTAGGTCTGTAAAAATATTCTAAAACCTTATGAACTGTACGATTTTGACCTTGATGACCTCCAAAGTTTGAAGTGTGATAGTAATTAAACAACATATCTAGTAAACTACTAGGCACATAAATTTTCCCTACTTTGTTACCTGGCTTACAATACATTAGTGTGTTGTTCTTAATATAAAAGTTATCCTTATTGGTTTTATTCTTTACACTTTTAATTATTTCTGCACATTCTGGATCTAATCTCTGGTGTTCGGAAATATCTACGTAAGCTAATGGAATATCTGAAACTAAATTTACAACATGTTTGATTTGCTTTTTGCTCACAGAGCTGAACTTCCTCTTACATTTATATCTTATTACATTTATTTGTCTAGGATCCGAATCTACTTCAATGACCTCAATTCCACTATCGGACATATTGAGTCGTGACAAAGCATCTGCTACTGGATTATCTTTACTTTTAACGTGAAGTACTTTAAAAGGAAGGGCGATAATTTGCTCTACCCATCTCGATAATTTATTTAACTTCTTAAAATGTGAAAGTACCCAACTGAGTGCTGAGTTGTCTGTTATTAAATAAAACGGCTGTATTTCTAGGTACATGTAAAATTTCTTAATTGCTAGAAATACAGAATACGCCTCTTTTTCATACACTGACATATTGACTTCTGAAGGTGAAAATTTCTTACTATAGTATGCTACAGGTACTTTGTCGCCATTTTCATTACACTGTAATAGGGTTGAACCTGCACCATTCTGTGCGGCATCCGTATATAGATAAAAGGGACGATTAAAATCTGGTATAGCAAGTACTGGAGGATTCGTAATTGCTTCCTTCAGTTTACAAAAACTTTCTTCGCATTCTTTTGTCCATACAAACTTAACTCTCTTTTTTTCTTAAGTCATTTAATGGAGCTGCAATTTTACTGTAATCCTTAATATACTTCGCAAAATAATTTATCATACCAATGAAAGTCCCTACCTCTTTGCTATTTTTGGGAGTACTAAATCTCCGTACAGCTTCGGTTCTACTCGGATCTACTCTTATCTGATTCTTTGATATTAAATTCCCTAGGTAACTAACTTCATTATAAAACAACTTTACTTTCTTAGGGTTAACTGTGAGGTTGTGTTTGCTTAATCTATCTAACACCTCGGTTACATGTTTCACATGTTCCTCTTTATTCTTTGAAAACACAAGTATATCATCAACAAAATTAAGTACATAATCAAATTTTACATCTCTGAAAACATTATCTAGATAAGCACTTAGTAACCCTGAACCACAATGTAACCCGTACGGGATTCTGTTAAATTCAAATAATGAAACTCCATTGCTGAAGGCTGTAAGGTGTTTGGATTCTTCGCTTAGTGGAATTTGCATAAAACTGTTTGACAAATCTATTACTGAAAACACCTCGGCATTTTGCAAATATTGATAAAATTCGTCTAAATTTCCTAATGGGTGATTTACACGTACAATTTTCTCATTGAGCTTTGCATAGTTGATAACTAGTCTACTTGACTTATCGGGTTTTGATACAAGGAATGAAGGGCTACTGTAGCTACTTATGCTAGGCCTAATTATATTTTGCTTAAGTAAATCAGACAAAATTTCCTTCATTTGTTTCATTTTGGTAGGGTGAACTGGATATGGACGCTGGTTTACAATTTCATTATCTTTAAGCTGGATTTTATATTCAAAATTGAGTACTTTTCCTATATCTGTAGTGAATACCTTAGAATATTTTTTACTTAAATGATCAACAAAAGGTTTCATGTCGGGACATCCGGTGTCTAGGTGGTGTTCATTGCTTATATTTTCGTTTAATTTCGATAAGCAAACTGACTTACTCTGTTTACCACTTAACAATACTTTGACACTTGGGTTGAATCGGAAATAACAACAATTCCTACTCAAATCTAATAACATTCCACTTTCTCTTATAAATGTACTTCCTAATATCATTTCACAGGCTAATTTTTGCATAACGGCAAACTTTACATACCAAGAAAAATTTCTTATTTTAATTTTTACTACACATTCTCCCAAAAATTCGGATTGTGCTATTGTTAGCTGCAATACAGGATATTTCTTTATTATTCATACTGATAACTAGTTTCCTCTTATGTAATTTATTATATAACGTTTCACTAATAGCGTTTAAACAGGCTCCAGAATCAATTAGCGCGTTTACATTTGAAAACATATCGGCTTTACATTTATTTCTTAATTGCACCGCTACCATAGGCAAATCAGACATTGTACATGACTTAGATAAATTGATTTTATTCATGATTCTACGCTGAGACCTTTTAATTTTATACAACTGTTTCTTTGACAAATTAATCTCGTTACACAACTCTTTATTCACATTCTTACTGGTTCTTCGGGAAAACTTTTCTTTTACAAAACTATTTACATAACATGATAATGGTTTACTATTTACATGAGAAAAACTTTCCCTACAAACTAGTTTTTTGACTGCTGATTTTGCCTATAACAATTTCTGGCCAAATGTCCCTCACGGTTACATACAAAACACCTTTTTGTGAACGGTGCCCTACTATTGACTGCCTGCGGAGTTTCACGCTTCGCTGGGATGCTGCGTTCTTCACTACACCGTAAGTTGTTTTTTACATCAATACTTAGGCTATGAATACAAGCTTTTTCTAAATCTGCAATAGTGTTGAGATTTTTCACCAAGGATAGGTTAACTCGACATTTTGGATTTAGACCAATTACAATTAACTCTACCAGTTCAGCTTCTGTATATGAACAACTTAACACTTTAGCATACTCTTTAACTCTATTTATATACAGTGGCAGGGGTTCATTTGTTTCCTGATGACGTGTTACGTGTTGTTTGATCAGGTCCTCTCTAACACTTATGGGTACAAACGACTTAAGTAATTCCTGCTTAACTGTCTCTAGGTCATTTTCTAGGTTACTTAATATAACATCTAGAAGTGGCGATTGTGATTTACTCATAAAAATCTCTAAAATTTGTTTGTCTGTAAGTCTAGTTTCCTTTTGAACTTTGAACAATACCTTTATGAACTGAATTAAATCATTATTAACCAGACCGTTACATATTTTTACACTTTTGAGATAACCCTCTAATGGGTTAGGTAATTTACTGTACAACTGGGTGTTAAAGGGGGTGGACTGAGTCGATGCACAGGTGTGAGATTCGGGATGTGGATTGTCTAACCTACTCGGTTCAGCTAGACTTTCCGGACATGGAGGGGTTTTGACGGATGATACAGTTACCTTTTCTTTATCTAAAGATACATCTTCTAAGTTTTCCTCTTCTATGTTCGACTCACTTAATTTACGAACAGATAATTCCACCACACTTTTATCAAACCCTAGAACTTCAAACTTAGTTTTTATTACTTTACATTTTTCTAACAACGATTTGCACTCCTCTTTTTGTTTCTCTGTTAACTCACATTTGCTTAAGGCATTTAATCTATGCATACAATGTTTGATACGGGTTTCCTGCCTAGCTAATTCTATTGATCTACTGTCTTTTGACAATTCTGCACATTTATTTTCCATTAAATTAATCTTTTCGCTAATTACATCTATTTCATTATTTGGTTCAAGTTTCGTCTTAACTGATTCATAATTTACAGGAATGTTATTTGATACAGCTTGTCTTAACATTTTTCTTAAATCCACGACATTGCTTGTTTCGCTTAGCTCTAAATTTCTGATACCTAGCTCAAAAATTAGCTCGTCCTTTAACAAGAGGTCTACTTTAATTGACATGTTTGAAATTTAATTTAACTGAATAAATTTACACAATTTCACAATTTCATGATTTCTTATATTTTTTAAGAAGATACTAGCAGAGTGGCGCATATTTTGTACCGTCATTGTCTCCTATTTTATTATTGTAAAAATTAGGTAAACAATATTTCTAGTCCAATCCAATATAGTTAAACCTTTTTACCATCTTAATTAGAATTTTACTTGGATTGTCTGGTACAAAGTGGGCGTTAGGAATTTTACGTTAAAATAATAATATTTGTGGAGATTGTGATACAAATTCTTGTTTATTGAATAAACTTAAAATCTATACATCCTGACATATAACATTTCTAAAGCTGCAAAATTAAATTACCTAGCATAGACTGAGGCGTGTGTGAAGTTAATGAATTACCCTTTTGTTAATAACAATTATTTTACTAATTTCCTTTGAAAATTTTATTGTATTTAGAAGGTTAGGATTAGAGGGTCGAAGAATTATCCTGAAGTTCCCTCTCCATCGTGAGCCCTTCGGGTGAAGGGAAGACTTCGTAGACCAGTGAAACGTGGGCGTCTCGAAGATGACCAGGACTCAACGACGGCGGCCTCACGAATGAAAATTGTCTCGTTACAGAAAGCAGTCCGAGGGTTTGCTTATCTGCTAATTTTGCTTATCTGCTAACCTGTCCCTACTGGTTTTTAAGCTATCTTGTTTCCTCATGATATTACTATCTGGCCATTCGTGGTATTACATAATTTTTAATATAACTCTTTCCACAAAGGATTGGAAAATTTAATAAAAAAATCTACCTATGGTACAGAAGGATTGAAGGATAAGATTGTACATGAACTTCATAAACCGGCAAGAAGGAAGTTTCCAAGAAGGAATACAGTTATAAAAGGAATGAACGATCTATACCAAGCCGATCTCATAGAGATGATACCACATAGTAAATTGAATAAAGGGTTTAAATATATATTAGCTATTATAGACTGTTTTAGCAAGCTCGCTGACGCTTTACCGCTTAAGGACAAGAGTGGGAAAAGTGTTACAAAAGCTATGGAAACGGCTATTAAAAGAAATAAACTTGTCATCAAACATTTACAAACTGATGATGGAAAAGAATATTTCAATAAGGAATTTGCGGCATTAATGAAAAAATATAACATAAATCATTATTCTACAAATTCGGAAGTCAAAGCTTCGATAATAGAACGATTCAATAGAACATTAAAAGGAGCGATGTATAAAACATTTTCCAAACGAGGATCGTACGTGTGGTACGATATATTACCGCAGCTTATAAAAGAGTACAATAACAAGTATCATCGCACTATTGGTATGAAACCTATCCAAGTAAATAGCGGCAATGCTAAGCTTGTTTTAGAGCGTATTAAAAAAAATACTGCTCCCAAAATTGAAAAATTAAAACCTAAAAAGTTTAAAGTAAACGATAAGGTGCGTATAAGTAAATACAAAGGAGTTTTCAGTAAGAGATATCTACCAAACTGGACTAACGAAGTATTTACAATCTACAAGGTGCAGCCGACAATACCAGAAACGTACATTTTAAAGGACAACAAAGGTGAACTACTTCAAGGCGGATTCTATGGGCATGAACTATTGAAATCAACAGTTGGTGACGTATATCTTGTCGAAAAGGTTTTACAAAGAAAAAAGGATAAAGTTAAAGTCCGTTGGTTGGGATTTGACAAGAGTGAAGATTCTTGGATTCCTACAAAAGACTTGGTATAATACTTTAATAATTCATTATGTGTTGAACCTTTAAACAAGATGGATATTGTACAGCAAAAGGAACGATTTAATATTAATAACATAGATGAATTGACGGTGGATAGTGACAAGTTAAACCGTGGTAAACATGGGGAATTACTACCAAACTCCATAAGATGTTTGATAACCGGTCCTTCAAATTGTGGAAAAACAAATGTTGTTTTCAACCTTATAACTAATCCAAAAGGACTACGTTTTAATAATATATACATTTTTTCAAAATCTTTGCAACAACCTAAATACCAGTTGTTGGATAAAGTGTTAGCAAGTGTACCAGAAGTAAATTTCTACAAGTTTAATGCCAGTGAAACAATTATGCAGCCAAATGAAGCTAAACCATTTTCTGTATTTATATTTGACGATGTATCATGTGAAAATCACGATACAATCAGAAGTTATTTTGCAATGGGGAGACATCATAATATTGACAGTATTTACATTGGTCAAACCTACAGTAAAATTCCAAAACAACTTATAAGAGATAATGCTAATTTGTTGATAGTATTCAAGCAAGATGAAACAAATTTGAAACATATATATAACGATCATGTGAATGCGGATATGACATTTGATAAATTTAAAGAGATGTGCGGCAAAGCGTGGGCTGAAAAGTATGGCTTTCTCGTCATTATGAAAGATGAAGCTATAAAAGATGGAAGATATCGAATAGGGTTGGACAAATTTGTATTAATCCATTAATTGAATGGCAGTACGTCTAGTAATGAATCAGACTTCATAGTGTAAACATGGTGAATCAAGAAAAACTATTGAAAGAAATAAAATCACTCAGTGATTCTATTAGGATGAAGAATCGCGCATTAAGGATGGGTTTAAGTGAAAGAGAAGAATTCCTAGAGACTACATTTAAACCTATTACGGAACCTTTAAAACAGATATCAAAAACCATTGGTAAACCTCGTTATGAAGGAGATGTTTTACTACCAGTTTCTAAACAAGAAGTAGAAACGTTAAAAAAAGACGATGATGATTCATATACAAGTGCTAGTGAGTTTTCGCAAGAAGAAACAAAAGAAGAAGAAGAACCAATTGTTGAAAAAGAAGAAGAACAACCGATACCTGAAGCAGAACAATCAATTCCCAATCTAACTCAATTGAGTAGCGATATATTACAGCATGGACCTCTTGGAAGGAAATACATAATGAAAATGCTACATGACATGAAAGCAAATCCAAATTTAGGTAAATCACACATATACGGAGCAAGGATTGATGGGAATGAATTAAAAATAGGTGATTCAAAACTTGAAATAACTGAAGACGATCACATCATTATTGGTGAGCATAAATATAAAGGAACAAAAGGGTTATATGAATTAATTTTTAAAAACATACCACTAAGATATTCAATCAAAGATTTAACTGTTTTTAAAGAAATTCTACAAAATACCAACGCTCATAAAAGGAATTACTCAAAGGATGCAATGATTAATCGTTCACGTGCAACGAAATATAACATCGTTATTAAAAAGCTGTTTCCTCCTCGAAAACTGCCAACATTACGTACCGCACCGGCGGTGAAACAACCGCTAAAAAGAAAATCTTTATCACTTATGGATTTATCACTTTTTGAACAACATGGCAAAAAGAGTAAAGGAGATACTTCAACATCTGGTAAAGGACTGATGAAAAATCTGTACAATACAAATGTGATTTACTACAAAGACATCAATAAATTGGTTGACAGAATGAGACTACTACATGAAGCCATGGAAGCCGGTCATACGGGATTAAATAATGAATGGGTGGCTCTGGTTGATGAACTTAGGAATCGCGGCATAGTCGTATAATTGCCCGCGGATATAAAAGAGTTGCAAGCGTATAATGTATCAGTTCTAACATGAGTGTCGACAAGTTCGGACGGTACTCCGCGTTAGGGGTGCAAGTCGGAGAAGACAGAAAAAGAGGCGGTTTACCACAAACTCCTGAAGGTGACTATAACATAAGTAATAAACGTTTAAAACTAGTTAAAGATCCAGAAGAAGATACTGATGGAGCAAATTTAAAAACAGTTAAAGAAGCTACTTCTACATCATTGAAATTAGACAAGAATACTTACGATATCAAATCGCATAGAATAATTAATGTTGGTAAACCAACTGATAGTTCTGATGCAATTAATAAAGAGTATTTATCATCTGAACTTTCAAATACTTTAAAATTGCAGTGGGGTAATAATTTAAAAGATGGACAGACATATGATGCTGGGAATCATAGGATAACAAACGTGGCAAATCCAAAAAATAATAAAGATTCAGTTAATAAAGAATATTTACATTCTATAATACCGGAAAAGACTCAACGCGGATTTTCTTTTTATAAATTTATAATAAATGACATTGGATACCCAAAGGAAGACGGCGATGCTGTAAACCTGAAATACATCAAGGACAACTGTATTTTACAAGATGGTGATGAAATCGATTGTCATGGGAAAGTGTTGTCAAATGTAAAGTTCGCTTCTCAACCAAAAGACGCTGTTACTATGGAACAATTGTCTAAAGAATTAAAAAGGGGAACATCAAATTTTGTAAAACATGAAGATGCCGTGCTAAAGCGAGGAGATACATTTATACATGGAAATGAAAAGTTTGATTTAATGCAAGGAAATAATGATGAATGGGATGCAGGACATAAAACAATAACAAATGGAAGATTTGGTATAAAAGATACAGATGTACCTCTAATGGTGCAAACATTAATTGCGAGTGGTGGTACATTAGGTACATACAATGGTCGTAATAGAAGAATAAAAGATATTTATCCTGGTTATGAAGATGATGATTGTGTTACATTAAGACAAACAATAACTTGGGATAAACACTTTGGGACCAAATATGATGCAAAAATAAAGAAAATAATTAATATTTTACCAGGAGAAGATTTAAATGATGCTGCTACTATTGGACAAGTCATAACAACGTCGAAAAGTGATTCGACTGCTTACACGTGTAATGATAAACGTATTATGCAGTTACACGATCCCCAACATCCAAAAGATGCTGTAACTTTAGACTGTTTAATAAGAATAGTGGGCAATTTACTTATCGATACCCACAATCATATAGCTAGTACAACGAGTCATGTGATGATTCAACCCGATGAACGAGAAGCTTGGATTAAAAATAGAATTATAAATCAGTATATAATTAATTTGAATAATTAAGTATTTAAATATAAAAATTGTGCATGTGTTATTCATTTATGTAAAGCAGCTCGTGGAGTAAACACGCTGGTTATATAAGACGACATAATGAAGACCGCAACGCTCAGTCGTCGTCAAGACAGCGGCAAGAAAGGACGTGGTATAACATCAGCTGCGTTATCCCTGCTAAGACGGATTCCTGTTGGTGCTGTTCTAAATCGAGCAATAGACGCTTTACCATACGAATTTCATCTGCCCGGAGGCTATCAATATTGCGGACCCGGAACTAAGTTGGCAAAACGTTTAGCAAGAGGAGATCCCGGTATTAATAAATTGGATCAGGCCTGCAAACAACACGATATAGCGTATTCCAAGTTTACAGATTCGACAAATAGATCGATAGCGGATAGAGTGCTAGCTGAAAAAGCTTGGCAAAGAGTGAAATCAAGTGACGCTAGCATTGCGGAAAAAGCAGCCGCTTGGGCAGTTACTACAGCCATGAAGGGGAAAACAAAATTCGGTGGTGGGAAACGTCGTAGAGGACGACCTGCAAAGAAAAGAGCTCCCAAAAGAGGTGGAAACATTAAGAAAAGACGTCGTAGAACTCGTAAAACAAAGGCGAAGAAAACTTCCGTTTGGTCGATGGTAAAAAACGGAGCAGGCCTATACCTAAGACCATACCGTGTGTACTAAATAAGAACAATCAATTGATAATTCCAAATAAAGCTTTAACAAATCATCAATTATCAAATTATGTAAAATGTTTAAGAATACCATTTTTTAGAGGAGTTTTTATGAAAGACGCATTACCAAATAATATATGGAAAAACGAAACTGGAATAGTAAATTTGGATTCCACTCATGGTCCAGGAACTCATTGGGTATGCTATAAGAAACTCGGACAAAACGTTTACTACTTTGACAGTTTCGGCAATCTACCACCGCCGAAAGAACTTCAACATTATTTTCGGAACTCCAGAAATATATTTTACAATTACAAAAGAGAACAACCCAACAATACAGAAATATGCGGACATTTATGTTTGGAGTTTTTAGCGAAAAGTGTCAGTCAACTTTGAGATGTCATCGTATACAGTGTCACTGAGTGGAAATTCATCCACACTGAAAAGCACTCTTTTCCCGGCACTACGTTTATCCAAGGATAGACTGTGGGAAGCTGCACTATTGGATTTTACTACGTACAATTCAATTCCCAACGTCACGGAGGGAAAAAACAATTTACTACATTATTACGAGAGTAAAGACGAAAAAGGAAATTATTCACAATTGAAGGTAATCACTTTATCTACTGGATCGTATGAAATAGACGATATAAACCAAGTATTACAGAAGCAGCTAGGAGAAGAAAATATCAGTATAAAAGGAAATAACAATACTTTAAAAGCGGAAATCACTTCAAAGTATTATATAGATTTCAGTTTGGAACAGTCGATCGCCAGTTTACTCGGGTTTTCAAACAAGAAAAGAAAAGTCTTAGATCCTGGAACCACTCATACAGGCGATACCACAGTGACAATATTGAAGGTGAACAGTATTGATATAACATGCAATATTATACACGGATCGTATAGAGATGGAGTAAACCAACATATTTTGCATACATTTTATCCAACAGTGGCTCCCGGTTTTAAAATAGTTGAGAAACCACAAAACCTAATATACCTGCCATTGAACACCAGTTTCATTTCGGACATCGTACTGAACATATCGGATCAGGACGGTAACAGTGTTGACTTTAGAGGAGAAACCATTACAATACGGTTACACATAAGAGCGGTGTCATAAGTTCAACATGGGATTGACATTTAAACCGCAACAGAAGAGCCGAGACCTCAGTAGCTCTTCAACATTGGACGAGTTAACACCGGACAACATTCGTTTCCTGCAAAAGATCGGACTAAGACTTACCAACGATGGATATCCTGGATATATCTCAAGGACCGACGTTCGACGAAACACTATGGGAGAAGGAATATCACACGCACAACCCTTACACTTCATCAAAATTAAACAATAACGATGAAATAAGGATCCCCATTCAACAACAGGACATTTACACGTTACCGTGTGAAAGTTACTTGTACATCGAAGGACGGGTATTAAAATTGGATGGAAAGACCGGTTCAACGGTTCCATTTATAAATAACCCGATGGCATATCTTTTTGATGAAATAAGATATGAAATATCAGGAGTGACGGTTGATTCAACAAAAAAGGTCGGTCTAACAACGACACTGAAAGGATTAACATCATTAACACCGCATGAGAAAAATTCAATAGTCACCGCCGGATGGGTTGCTCCCGATAAAGACACTATAACACCGGATTCCAATGGTCATTTTGACTTTCATGTCCCTTTACGTTTGCTTTTGGGATTCGCTGAAGATTACAGACGAATAATAATAAATGTCAAACAAGAATTGGTATTACTCAGATCTTCAACTAACAAGGACTTGATACTTGCAGACCCTGGAACTACGGAAGCCAAACTGGAATGGCAACTACAGTTGGATAAAGTCGTGTGGAGAGTACCGCATGTCAGATTAGCCGATGAACACAGAATCGTATTGTTGAGAAAGTTGAAATCTGACCGTGATATCGTCATGCCGTTTAGAAGTTGGGAATTCCATGAATATCCCACACTACCTCAAACAGAGCGACAAACATGGACTGTGAAGACGTCCACTTATCTAGAACGGGCACGGTACATAATACTCGGTTTCCAGACTAAACGAAAAGATGTTATAACTTCGCACGCCGGTCAATTTGACCATTGCAAGATAAAAAATTGCAAAGTTTTCCTAAACTCTCAATTCTTTCCTTATGACAATTTAAATGTAATGTTCAGCAAAAAACGTTATTCCATTTTATACGATATGTATGCGAGGTTTCAATCGTCATATTACGGAAAGACAAATACACCGCTATTATCACCGGATCAGTTTTATTCAAAAGCTCCGATAATCGTTATCGATTGTTCAAAACAAAATGAATCCGTAAAGTCGTCAAGTGTGGATATAAAAATTAAAATGGAGTTTGAAGAAGCAGTACCGGATGGAACTTCGGCATACTGTCTGATTTTACATGACAAGATAGTGACGTACACTCCATTAACGGGAATCGTTAAAAATGTGTTGTAAAAAACTGTTTTGAGGTTGATGCGAATGTTATAAAAGGGGGAAAAAAAGAATGAAAATCTCATTATATTTCTGACCGTCGTATGGGAAGCATCGTTCGCAAGATGAGCTCGCCTACTGCAAATACTAACGAAGAAGAAACTACGCCTCTCATGGCTGACAATAGTTTGGATATAGAAAAACAAGTTGAACAAGAAATGGATGAGTTCCTCAAGTTTAAACACAAGAAAAAAGAAGAGGAAGTTGAAAAAGGAGTAAAAAGAAGAAAGATCGACGACACCATTTCCACCAATATTTTGGCAGAAGTATTTCTCAGGATCTACTATCCCATCTCTTCGTGTATGACAAAGAGCGTATCCGCCGGAGTTATAAAATCATTGGATTATTCACCAACTGTTATTTTAAATCATGGATCCAAAATGGTGGCCTTCACTGAAATTTCCTGGGAATCGTTTAGGAAACATCTACATCTTTTGGAATGTTATTTGAGTAACAACACATTTGGAAGAAGGACGAAATTAAGTCTGCTGGAATCGAATATCGAAATCGATATAGTGAAACATCGAGGTGGACAAATCGTTCGCTTTCGAGATTTAACCAAGCACGACATGAAGGTACACCTGACAAAAGATGAATTCTACAGTCTAAGTTGTGCTGCCGGTCCTATAACAAGATATCTAAAACAGCTGATATTTTCAAGCGCGATTATAAAAGAGTATTTGACCGATACATTGGATAGACAGCCGTATGTTCCGATTCTATACGGTCCTGTAGATACGTCCATCTTCAATAGAATACCTCACGAAGTTGATATGTGGAGACAGTTGCACAACTATCAAACTAACTTTAATATAGATGAACAAGCCCAAGAGATGAATGAAGAAGACTCGTGCAACAATTAGTAAACTAACAACCTCCACTATAAAAGGATGTCCACCACGGTTTTACAAACAGTCGTTTACCAACCTTCGTCATGAATAAACGGGTTTCGTTTTCCAACCAATCGGAAGTAATGGAGGTAAGACGAGGTATAATTGAATTTCAAGCGTTCCGCGGTAACGACGGAAGTTTTATCATAAAAGAGTTAGTAGTTTTAGATATGGATACATCTGTAGTTTATCACTATTTATTCCAACCGCCTCTACCGTTCAACAGGTTAACCACCAAAGCGAAAGTGACAAACAAATGGTTGGTAAAACACTTTCACAACTTGAGATGGGACGAAGGTTTTATACACTACAGTATGATGCCGCACATTATGAATCATTATTGTAAAGAATTTAAAATTATCTACACAAAAGGATTGGAGAAAGCCAGTTGGATACAGGCGTTTACAAACCATGAAGTGTTAAATGTTCAGGTGGACAGGGATTTCCAGTGTCACTTTGCAAACATTTGTATTTCATCGAAGAACTTCAAACATCGGCAATCCCAATGCGCTTTAAAGAACGCTTATCGCTTGAACGCGTATCTCCAACAGAGTGGTGGGGGATGGGGAGGATATAAAAGCGAGGGGACGGGCATGACCGAGCATGAGTATTACTCTAGCCTCCGAGCAGTCAACACCTCGCACGCAGATTCGCAAGAGTAAGAATATTATCAACAGAAAAGAAGAAGTAAAGATGGCATCGCAGACGTTTTTACAATCACTTGTTGATCAGTTTAACAAACATTCCAAGTCTACCATCCTACCCACCAAGAGATGTTCAGAATTGAAAGAAGAAAAGCACTACATCATCCACACCATCAAGAAGATGGAAACAACTGTCGGAGACGCCATCAACTGTACGCTGAGTGAAGCGCCCTACTCGCCCGGTGATGAACCGAAATTTCAAATCTTTCTTCCCAAACGCTTTGTCCAACTTCTGCAGAACGAAGATCTACGCCTTATCCACCCCGGCGCTCTCTACTTGGCATCCCACGGTCCAAGCGGAAGCAATTCTACAGAGCTCACACTTCACGTCATGCCCACTGCCAACAGTTAATTTGTAATTTCCTATTGTTCTTGTACACCTTTGTCAAATATTTCTGAATAAACGACAATAAGGAAAAAAAAAAAAAATATAAAGCAACATATCGGTATGTGTTTGTACACATATCGGTATGTTGCTTTATATAAAAAACAATTTCGGGTGGCCTTGACCTAGTTTCAAAAAACTATATAAATGGAGCAATGTCCGTGGGAATTTCCTCAGTCTACGACTACCTTCAGTGCTGTACACATCTCCGTTGCTTGTGCAATCGTCGGTGATAGCAAGATGTCTCTCAAGATCAAGTGTGCATCATACGATACCTCCACCATTACAACTTTTGAACAGCTCGACAATTTCATTAATGAATTGCGAGTTCTTCTTGCCGGTGGTTATCACTTGAATGTCGACACTTATGTCACAAACAAGAGGATGTTTTCCAAACAAAACTTCTGCGATGATGAAGTGTTCTTTCCCACACAGACGGGGACAACATCCACCCCGTCTACTCAAACTAATGTGAAGTTCCACAAATACTACTAAATGTCAAAGCAAAATAACAACAACAACTACAACTCGTCGCTGTGAAATTTCGCTATAAAACGAGTGTTCAACTCAAACAAAATCATCATTTGCTTTCCAACAGTCGCAGCGGTAACAACTACTGGTACCATGTTATACCGAATGATGATTGAATTCAATGGAAAGATCTACGGAAAGGACTATAGAACCGTAGAAGAGATGAGCTCCGATCTCAATGTATTGACTAGAGAAGGGTTCCAACCAAAACTGATCCTGAAGTTTCCAGAGGTGCATCCGCTATCCACTGAAGAACTCATCGCTATGGCTAGAGCAAACAAGCAAGAACACAAACAGAATATTAAGAAAGAACCTGAAGAAGAAGAAAAGGACAAACCTGCATCATAAATATATAAAAATAACCATCTTACATTTGTAAGATGTTCTTTTTTAAAACTTCATTTGGATGACCTTGAGATTACCCCCACCACTTTTCTTAATCTATAAAACACGCTATCCTATACTATACAACTTCATTTCTCGCCTAGACTTACAAGCGGCAACATGGAAGAGAAGAAAAACAAGGACGCGCCTCGCTACTGTTGTGAACAGAAATGCACCGATTTAGGGAGGTGGATGGTAGACGGATTAGCCTGTACAAAGTGCGAATTCTTCGGATCCTGTTACTGCAAATGCAAGACAAAGCAACTACCGCCACCGGAATTGCGAACCTTCAAGATTTTTAAATCACGATACTTCCACACTTGCTGTCCCCAGAGGTGTATCAAATTCCATCCGGAAAAACTTGTCAACTGTCGAGAGTGCAATGCATATTATAAGGACGACTTTTGTACATGCATCATAAGTGCATGCAAGTACAGATCAGATTGGTCTTCTGATCCTGTTGAAGCTTCAGATGTATAGCTGTAGTCACTGACTGCAGCCCTTTTTTAAAACTCCATTTGATTGACCTTGAGATTACCCCCCACCACTCTTTTTTACAACATATATTCTACGGATCATTCGATACGCTTCTCATTCTTATTTCATTACTCGCACTGACAACAACATGGATGATAAATTCATTTCCTTTCAACATTTAATTACCGACAGAGAAGAAATGGAAGAACTATTCCAAAACTTACTCACACTCATTGATAATTATCCTTTAAGATGGATCAACATCACAGTGCAATACGTCAATCCTACCAAAATATTTTCATCCTCATCATCTTCTTCCGGCACCTCCATGTCTTCATCGTCACAAAGTGCAGAGGAAGAGGAACAGACAAATAATGGTGTTAAAATTGTTGAATTAAACGACGAGGAACAAGAAATGCAGACTCTGGTTAAATATAAATTTAATATTTAATTTACAAACAAAGTATTACTATTTTCTACATTGTGTTACAGCTAGCGCTTATCTTCATACGGCTCCCACAACCTATCCCGACGGCGTTTCGCGGCGAACTGCGATGACCGAAGTTCCCTCGTTCCCCACTCAGGCTTCGCCCCACCACTGGCCTCCCCCCACTCTTTTCTCCCCCCACCACGGAACCCCTACCGAGTATAGGCGGCCGCCTCACCGCCGCTCGCCATTTGTTCGCCAACTCCCGAACGATGAGCGGCTTTCCTTTAGCGACAAGTACAAATACATTTACCGTAAAGTCGCAACAAGACTTGCGGGATATTTTTGAAACTTTGAATGACGTAGTCAACGCTCCACACAACACCATCACCATGACTGTGGAGATCTCCTACAATTGTCCACAATGCGAGGAGATGGAGAGCGAGGACATCGAACCTGCAAACAGCACTCCTCCACCTTCCGAGGCTGCAGCGTCCGACACGGCTGACAATGACGTTTAATCGCAAACAACTGTTTTTTTTTCTTCTTCTTCTTCACCCCCCACCACTCTACAATAAATATGCACTGCGCTCGTCTTCGCTTCTCATTTCATCGCCAACTTTCCGACCGTCAACACCGCTCCCGTTTTTGCCCCACCACGAAAGAAAAAAAAACACGCACACAAAGATGATGGACGACGTTTCGCTCAAATCACGATTGGAAGAGGACAGACTCAGACTGGAGATCAACAGGCTGCAATTGGAAGCGGCAAACCAACGAGGAATGGTCCGCCTGCTGCAACTGTTCAAATGCGTACTGTGCATGTTGTGCGTCTACCTCCTTTTCGCCATCACCTTCGGCGTCTACTACTGCGTCACCGGTGTACGACGCTCCAACGCCTCTCTGCACAACAACAACGACACGATTTTAATTTAAATTCATTAAAAATAAATAAACGAAAAAATAAAAAAAACAACCCCTCCCTCGGCCCGCCCGCTCCCGCTCCGATCCGACCCGTCCCGAGTCCCCGCCCCGACTGAGCCCCTGCGGCTCCCACTTTTTTAAAACTCCCTCCGGATGGCCTTGACCCACTTACAAAACACACCCATCACTGTCAACCACAACTGCCGGTTCGAACCGCTTGGCCTTGACCTGCGCCAGAACCGGCAAAACCCCACTACTGGCGGGTGGTGGAAATTCCACCGGCAAATAAAAATTATTGAATCAAATGAGCTCGCTCTAATATTATTACAGTAGGTATTGGAAGTTAAATATTTTATTTTTAAACTTCTGTCGCGAAATAAGAGTAGAAATACTAGTACTATACGTAGTACCAGGGGGACCGAGCTTAAGCTCGGTAAAATTATTACTTTCGTTTCTCACACAAAGCTCGTTCGCTCCGCTCACTCGCCAGGCGGAAGGTTTGCTGCACATTGGTATGATTTTCCTAAAACCACAGGTTAAAGATGTAACACATTGGTTTATTTTATCTACAGTTATCAGCTGATTTTTGTTCAGTTAAAAAATTTCCATAAGGATAACATGGGATCTTTGAAGGGCTCTAGCGCGAAAACCGGATTTTTCCCAGCTATGGGACCAGCTCCAATCGATTTCTGGTGGCCAAAACCCCCATATTCCAAAATTTGAAGGAAATCGTCGGAGCCGTTTTTGAGATAATTGTGCAAGCAAGCAAACAAGCAAACATTGCTCGTATAAGAGTATAGGATTGTGACTTATGTAGGACTATTTAGGTATAAGTACTTTGTAATACTGTATTTTGTATTTTACTGTTGAATAAATTTGGTTTATTTCTTAATCGTTAGAACTTTTAAATAAAAACATCTAAGTCATATTGTAAGGCTTTTCTGCATAAACTTAGCGTCGAAGGAAAGTTCATAGGCATTGTACAGTTATGTTTGGAAATCTACAAAATTCCATAAATAAATAATCCGAACATCCTGCTTGCTGCGAATTCTGTGTAGCTAGTGTTGTATTTTCCATCTTTAAAAATATTTCATTGGAAGTTGTCAAATTTAAGAAGGGTCCCCTTGTTTAGAACGGCGCGCCGAAACGGCGATCCAAATTTTATTCCTTTTTCCTTCGCTAATCCCACACCGGAAACTGCGATCCTGGCCAGATACAAATTCGCCAGTGGTTGGAGGGTCGATGAAAAGATTCAAATTCGCCAGTTCCCTAATCGGTAGAAAATCGGGCCTTCAAAACATACAAACTCGCCAGTTCTAGAAACGGCTGGATACAAATTCGCCAGCGGTTGGAGGGTCGACGAAAAGATTCAAAATCGCCAGTTCCAGGAATCCGCCCGCAGCCCCTCGGCGCGGTGAAACAGTAGATGACCCCGGTTCAAGTACGTGTTTATTCGGCGGGACAACCTATCCTGGGAATATTCAAACGGAATGGTAAATCGGCCAATCAAACGTCACCTTGAGAAAAATCAACGATCGGAAACCATCGTTCCGACAAACAATCTTCAAAAACAATTTTGAGCAATCTAGTTCATCATTAGTTAATTATATTATGTTATACATAGATGATGTGGGGTGCGTACGTAGGTATGTCGCCATGGGAATGTTGTAAGCTAATGTCACTCAAGCATCCATCACCTACGAGTAAATTAATATTAGTTTATACAATGATTGTATTATGAAAGTGTTTAAGCCACGATGAGTTAAGATGTAGTAAGTTAATAGAGGACCAGCGAAGGGAGTGTTCTAAATATCTCACGAAAATCAATAGATTTTAGGGGCCATGGGTTATCAGTATTTACACAAAAATTGCCAGGATCCGTTCAGTCGTTTCATATCTAGACAAAATAATTTTTTTATATGTAGGATTATTAAGGATTATGATATGAAATTAAATGATTAACCAATCTCACATTGGCCTATATGTACATAAAGTGTTCAGTTAACTTTTTTTCTTTTTCATTAGAATCTCATATATTATTTTTAATACGATTTGTCAGAGAGAAAACAATTTAACAATATAGCTTAGGACTCGGTCAAGTCGGGAACAACACTCAACTCCAGTGAGGAAGAGCTCGACCGGCCACGTTCCTGCCGTTCCTGGGTTCCCCGAGGGGATGAGCGCTAGTTCCAAGAACTGGCGAATTTGTATCTTTTCGTTGACCCTCCAACCACTGGCGAATTTGTATCTGACCCTAGAAACTAGCGCTCATCCCCCGGGGAACCCAGGAATGTGGCCGTGGCCGGTCGGTCGGGCTCCTCCCCTCTGGAGTTGACTGTTGTTTCATAAGCTATATTTCTAAATTGTTTTCTCCCTGTCAAATCTCATTCCAAATAATATGAGATCGTAATGAAAATAAAAAGGTAACTGTACACTTTATGTATACATTGTACATACTCCAATGTTAGATTGATTGTTTTAATTTAATATCATTAATTACAATCCTATACAATGAAAATTGTATTTTAAGTGCAAGGGATGAAACTACGAACGGATCCTGGCCATTTTTGTGTCCATCCTATTTATCCATGGCCCCTAGAATCTATTGATTTTCGTGAAATATTTAGAACACTCCCTTCGCTCGTGATGTGCTCTAACTTACATGTCACGAGTAAGTTACGCTCTCATAATACAATAATTCCATAAAACTACTATTAAATTAATTTTACTCTTAGGTGATGCTTGAGTAATATTATGTTTCAACATTCCCATGGCAACATACCTACTTACGCACCCCACTTTCATCAATAAATAACATAATATAAGTTTAATGGTAATAATAAACGAGATTACTTAAAATATTTTTTTATAGATTGTTTAATGGGACGATGATTTCCGTTCGATATTTGATTTTTCTCAAGGTGACGTTTGCTTGGCCGATTTACTTTTCCGCTTTACTAATTAAATGTTGCCGGGGTAGGTAGTCACCGACGAATAAACCGTCTAATATAAACACATAATTTAAAAACAAATGGTGTAAATACCTCAGTCACCAGTTCTTTGTTGAGGTCTAGTGCGACCTAGGTTTCGATGCTTATTTTTGTGTTTTCGTTTTGTGACTGTGATATTTTAATCTCACGACGACATCCACTGGATTGAAGGACAACCACGTTTTCTACAGCCTGATGATGATGCAAAAATAAGCATCGAAACCTAGGTCCCACTAGACCTCAACAAAGAACTGGTGACTGAGGTATTTACACCATTTGTTTGTCATTTCCAGTTCCGGGGCAATATCAACATCTTTATGATGTCAAAAATACATAATTTAAGGCCTATAAAGTAATTTGGGTGTGTTGTGCTAGAATGGAAACGGTTGTGATTCAAACTTACAATTTGTATGTAAATTATCCTTACATTTTACACTATACATTGTTGAAAGTTTTATAAAACATTTATATTATTTACAAAAGTATCCATGCATTGGTTCTGCAGCCACCGAACCGCTTCCATCAGGTAGATCTCAAGTGTGGTCATTCCTTGGTTGTGTCTTATTTGCGGACAGTCCAGATTGCGGACAAGGGCAAAACCTTCCAGATTGCGGACAACCCAAAAATGTAGTGGAATGCACCAATTAGATTTGTCCAGTTTGCGGACACATATTTTAATCCTGTCATAAAAACCATTTACCCAAGGAAGCAGGTAGTAAAGTAGTAAACGCACGCTGTAGGTGTTTGTGATATTATAAATTTTATTTCATGTTGTTTACATGACGCATATTGAAAAAATTAACAAAAAGGAAAAAGAAAAAAATTAAACAAATCTAATAATTGTTACTAGTAAGTGCTAAGGTTACATAAATGTATATAAAATCTTTAATTTTCTTAGTTTTTCTTTATGAAGAAAATTCGTCCTAACCTAACCTAACCTATCCTAACCTAACCTAACCTATTAAAAATATGTAAGTGGCTTGGCAATCTCAGAAGGGGAAAAATTTACACCATGCACAGAGACCTGTCCGCAAACTGGAATCCTCCCACCGCAAGGGCCTTGTTTACCCCCCTCGTAAAACCAGACATGTCCGCAAACTGGACTGTCCGCGAATAGGAGGACACCCATTCCTTTCGGTTATTCGACGAATGCGCGTAACAATGAACTTGTAGAACGCTCCTCCCAGAACCATTGGAATACCGTTTTCATCATTTACAAATTTCAGAATACCGTCCGAACCTTTAAAGAAACCTCATGTAACACATTTCATGGTATAATGATGTTCTTATAAAACTGCCATCCTGGTGAAATTGTTTTTGACGAACGGACAAATAAGCGGTTTACACAGCTTATTTAATGGAATCAAGGTTAAGATTTAGTGAAAGTAGTAAGTTGTACAAAAAGAAATATATATACTGAATTTATGCCAGTTTTAAATTAATTTTTGCGACTATTAAAGTTTTGCGTTTTCAAGCCATAAGATATTGCGTAACATTTTTTTAAATTATATCCATTTTGGGATCTTATAAGGTATCTTCAATGAGTTATATGAGTTCCACTTACGTTCCAGGGGCCTACGAAAACTAACGGGCCTGCATACTTCTCCCCACCACCAAAGTCAAGTGACAACTTGTGGCCGATTTTCAGCACAAGTTTCAATACGATAAAATTATTGAAATGTGACATCCTTCACTTATCTCCTGCCTTTTAGATCATAGGTTATTCGACAAGATATTCTAATCTAGATCAAATAAGGAACAAAATTATACCATTACTCTAAATTTAAAAAATATTCTAATACTTTTTTATTACGATATAAAGTCAAAACTTTATTCACCTTATAGTTTTATTTACACTTTTTATCTCCCTTTTACATAAATTTATATTAAATTGCTAATAAATAACTTTAATAACCTAAAATTTATAATTTAATTTGCTTTATCGAAAATAAAAAAATGCTAACTGGCAAACTACTGATTTAAGACGTTTATTTGATGTCTAATTAATAGAAATAAGTATCTTCATAAGCATTGGAAGAAACCCGTTTACTAAAAAGGTCAATGTATCCTACAGTGGTAGAAATTCTAGTTTTTCTTTTAACCAAAAAGTAAGTTTTAAGTTTTGAAATCAGAGGGTCATTAGTATATTGGGTATAATTCAATTTGTAATTTAATGAGGATTAGAATGATAGTATATGCTTGTGACTTCATTTACTTGTATTTAAAACTACACGTAAAACTGATACTAAGTTAGGCTATTGAAATGCTTCAAAAAAATTGAAATTTGACCGCATCTGGTCACGTGACCAAAATTGTAAGCAGGCCCGTTAAGTTTTCGTGTGCCCCGCTCGATGACGTTTTGCTGAAAATTAGATTTTGCTTAGGAATATTTTACTCTAATCAGTAGTATATATTGATTTGTTATGGGGCAAATATTTCCATAACAGTTCTAAAAAATAATTTAATAATTTAGATATAACGAAACATGAATTATTGGTTTTTACCTTTCTATAAACAAATTTATAATTCGATTTCATGCAAATAATAACACTATTTTAAAATGTTTTTATCAGTCATTAGGTATATGCTATAGTTACAAATCATAATAGTTAGTACGATTTGTTTACATCAGATTAGGTCTTAGGAAATTATAAATATTATATTAAAAGTAAAACTAGGAGGGCATATTGAGCATAGTGGTGCCATTCTGTCGGGTACTGTCACGAAAGATTGTCACCCCAAGCGGCCGGCGTCAGGTTGTCACCACGACAGATTGGCACCGCGCCTTTCTCGAGGTTCCAACCTGTCGGGTACCGCGCCGTCAAATTGTCACCGATAGCGGTAGGCGTCAGGTTGTCCCCACGACAGATTGGCACCGGCCCTTCTCGGGGTGACAATCTGTCGGGCAGCGCACGCGACTGATTGTCACCTCTAGGATCGGTGCCAAACTGTCGTGGTGCCAATCTGACGGGGTGACAATCTGACGCGGACCCGCAGATGAATCACATGCCTGCTGAATACATACCTGAATACTCTTCTAATTATCATAAGGAGAATAGACATTTATTTTACTATTTATGAGCTTGGGAATGATATTTGGTTTACAGGTTTATATGGTCATAATTAATACTACTAATTTTGGAAATTTGCTAAATACGCAGGTCTTTCGACGGGGGTATTATTTTCTAGGCATACCTATGTTACTTATCTTATGTTACTTATATGGTATTCCTAGTTATACGGTATGTTACTTATCTTAGGTATAATTAATTCATTAATTGTTCATTCTTCTTCCAACCCTATTCCGCAAAACCATATAACTAATATAAATTTTCAATTTATTAACGAATTTAATCTGTGATTTTGCTTGCTTCCAAATTTGTTTTGTTTCTAAAACCCAATAAAATATGAGTCTCAATAAAAACTTTTAGCTCAGTGTTATAGTGATTGGAAATATAAACTCAATGAATTGAAAAACTTGGAAGATGATGAGTGGCCTGTATGCTACCATAAAACGGATGAACAATATTCCTTGTGATATGTTGTAATGTTAGAATTACGGAACATTCAGGTAATAATAATAATAATAATAATAACATTTATTCCTCTGACAATATTTAACATTGTATGGGAATGTACATAGTTTGGGGAATTTACGCAAGTCCTTTACTTTGTTTCACAATTTAAACATTTCATTGCCAAATTTAATTTCACTAAGTCTTTTCAATTATTTTTCCATATTATTCCTTAATTCTTCTTTCTTCTATCTCTTTCTTCTTTCTTCATTCTTCTAACTTCTTCGTTGACTTTTCGATGTCTCCTTCCACGCCTTCGAGGTCTAGTTTGTACAATTTTGTTTCCAGTTTGGGCGGCTTAAGTGGATACCGAGAACAGAAAACACAGGACGAAAGAGTGTGTAACATTGTTGTTTAATCATTAAAGATTATTATGAATATAATTTTTATTTGTGGATAAGATTATTATTATGTTGTTAGGTTATAAATTATCGATGGATAATGATTTTTACAATCGTATCTTTAAGTTTAATTTTATATTTGCCTACCGATTGGTGGGAAATAATGAGCATCACTACAGCCCGGATGCTTGGGATGCTTCATATTTCCCGATAAAATGTTCAGAAAATTATTTATCTATGGTCTTTTATGAATATAATTTTTATTTGTGGGCAAGATTATTATTATGTTGTTAGATTATAGATTATAGATGGATATTGATTTTTACAATCGTATCTTTAAGTTTAATTTTATATTTGCCTACCGATTGGTGGGAAATAATCAGCATCACTACAGCCCGGATGCTTGGGATCAAGATAGTTGTCTTGACAATTTTGCTTCTAACATTGAAAATGTATCAGCTTCAGTAATAGAACCAAGCATTTCTGACCATAGTGCCATTTCACTTGAGAGATCGGTAAAAACACTGAACCACCTGCATCAAAAAATTATCAAAAATTTTAGCAATTTAAACTTACAGGAACTAAATGTTAGGTCGAGCTGGGAGAAATGGACTGATTTTTTTTAGGGAGGATTCCATAGATAAAAAGTACAATATTTTTATTGACACCTTAGTTTATTATATAGATGTAGCCTGTCCCGTTAAAAGAATTAAACTACAGCTTAGTAAAAATGTAAAGTGGTTGACAAACGATATCAAAGTCCGTAAAGCATTGTTATTGAACATACATTCCAAATGGGTAAAAACCAAGGACAATATACTGTACTTAAGATAGAATACAATAGATTAAAAAAGGAATACAGAAAGACAATTTTGCAAACGAAATCAGCTTTTGTAAAATCCAAAATAGAGTCATCCTGTAATCCCTCAAAAACTGCTTGGGGTTTTGTTAATGAGTCCAGAAACAAAAATAAACAACACAATAACAATAACATAACTTTGATTCACAAGGGCACTTTAGAGTCAGAACCATATAGCAAATAATGTCTTTAACAACCATTTTATAACTGTTGCAAATACTTCGAATGAAAGCACAAGTTGCCCCTCATCTATTTCTCTGCCACAAACACCAAATAATGTAATAAATGCACAAGCAACCTTTTCAAAATTTCGTACAATAGATGGGAAACAATTGTCTAAACTTCTTAATAAAATGCCAAGTAAAAAATCAAGTGGTTGGGATGGTATTTCCATGGAAATAATTAAAACATGCTGTCCTGCGATAAAAACACCTTTGTTGCATCTCGTCAGGAAGGAGTTTTTCCCTCCGGGAAAAACAGGCCCTCATAAGATAACTTTTCAAGAAAGACGATCCTTGTAACCCGGCGAATTACCGTCCGAACGCACTTCTCCCAGCCGTATCAAAAATACTTGAAAAAGTGGTGTGCAACCAACTCATAAACTTTTTAGAAACAAATAACCTTCTCTGCAAATCTCAGTTTGGATACCAGAAGAAAAAATCAACCAAACAAGCCTTGATTAGCTTCATCAATAAGTGCATCGATGCTTTGGAGGGTTGTGAAGCTGCTATTGGCTGCTTTATCGACCTCTCCAAGGCATTTGATTGCGTCAATCACTCAATTCTTTTCAGCAAACTAACAGCACTAGGTATTTCAGGCCAAGTTCTTAACTGGTTTATTTCCTATCTCACAAAAAGATCACAAAGGACAATTAATTGTTAATCACAGTGATGCCTCAAACAGCAACAAGACCATTTTTTCACAGCTAGCTTTTAATCCGACAGGCGTACCACAAGGATCTGTACTGGGCCCAGTTCTGTTCATTTTATATATAAACGACATTGCTAATAATTTCCCTGACAATGCATTAACAATTTTTGCTGACGACACTTCTCTTTTCACAAAACACAAGAACATGATCATCATCAAGACACCCACCTTCAAATAAACAGTCTCTCTCAGTATTTTTCAAACATCAATCTCAATATCAACCCCACCAAAAACTAAATTCATTCTTTTTTCAACTGAGCAAAAGCGTAGAAGGTTAGAACATTCTCCATCTGTTTTTATTGGCGATGAGAATATTGAGTGTATCTAGGAGTGTGGTTGGACGGTGATCTCTCTTGGGATGCACACATAGATAAGCTCTCAACTGTATATTGTCAAATAACATCTTTGTACTCAGAAACTTGGCTTCTCTTAACAACATCAACCTGTCTAGGCGGATTGTTTATTTTAGTTTAATAGAAATTAATATTGGTTACTCAATCATACTTTGGGGATTATCCAGTAAACATAACCTGAACAGGATATTTGTAATCCAAAAACGAGCCATCCGCAGTATATTAAGATTGAGACCAACTAGTTCATGTCTTCCACATTTTAAGAACTTACAAATTCTGACTGTTCCTTCCTTATTTATGTACGAAGCAATAAAATATGTAGTACATAATAAGTTGTTTCTAACTCATACTCATTCATACAACACAAGAAATCGTCTCATAAATCATGCTGTACAGCATAGACTAAAACTGTATGAGGAAAAACCTGAATTTGTAGGTCTAAAACTATTTACAAAACTGCCAGATAATTTGAAAGAAATAGTACGTAAACCAGCCAAGTTTAAAATTAATTTAAAACAGTATCTCATAGAAGAGTGTTTTATGAAATTCCTGATTATCTTCTCTAATTATACCATATCCCATTACCAACCCAGCTCAAACCTTCTTTTCCTTTATTACGCAATCTTCATTGACAACTCCGCAAGGAGAGCAAGTAGAAGATAGGAATTGACTGATCTCATGCCCTATGAAGAGGGTCTACAAGACCACACCGGAGGTAACAGGTAACAGGTAACAGGATATAGAAACATGAAAATATGAAGATAAAGGTTGATGAACACATTCCAATAGTGTTTAAAATAAACCAATGTTTTATTGTCTAAAGATTTGAGACTTATAACACCTTGTATGTACTTACCTGTTTATTTATGTCTTCATTTTTTCATTATCCAAAACTAATTACAAAACAATGTTCAACTTACTCCTTATTATTACTTTTATTCTCTACAATTCAAGGTTTGTCAAGAACTCCATAAAAATTTTATTGATCCTTTGTAGCTATTTTTTTTCAAAGTAATTTTCCTAATTATAACTATAACCCCCCCAGATACACTGTATTATTCATTGTTTATATTATTTTACTTACCAAATTAACAGCTTTTGGGGGTGAGGACAAGGCCAACTACACACTAGTTGTAGGAAGCATTGGGTGGGGATAACGGCTCGCTTTTGCAGCATTGTGTTAGCGATCCACATGTTTTTAGCGAATTTCCCATAGGGAATAAGCTATTACCGTAGGTCTCATGGTAAGACCTAAGCCCGGGACCATGTTACTTTTTCGTTTTTAGGTGCCCAGAGACCAAAAATAATAGTCATTAAAAATTTTATATATATATATATATATATATATATATATATATATATATATATATATATATATATATATATATATATATATGTGTCCCTAGGCACGATAACTCTCGTAAAAACGGTCCGATCGACACCAAATTTGGTAGAGATGTGTAATCCTACATTTATTCGGATGAGTTCGTAAACCAGACATATCGACCTATCGGAAGGGGTAGTTTTGGGGGGTTTTGTACCCCAAAAATGAGTTTTTTTGCATTTTTCATGTGTAATTTTTAAAAATTTGGAATTTTTATTCGGACCATTGGATTTAGCTCAAAAAAACACACAATTTAGTATTTTGAAGCTTTGCTCTATCTCCATTGGTTACCGAGATATAAAAAAGTCTAAATACAGTATGTTGTATTTTGAGGCTCCAATGTTAATCTTATGGAGAATAAGGATGTGTTAATATTTCACTTATTAACCAATGTTTTTGGATGAAACTTGGTATTCAGCTTCATTTGGTTGAGATTCATCCATTCATGGTTAAAAATCTTGGTTTTTGTGCGTATCATGGCAGCAAACCTGCATACTCTTTTTCCATGTTAATCATATGGAGAATAGGCAAACTCCTTTAGCAATGGACAGATATTGATGAAACTTAGTATATGGCTTCATATGGTTGAAATAATTTTTTTTATGCTAAAAACCTACTTTTAGTGTTCCCCATGGCAGCATACCTGCTTACTCTTTCATCCCTACATTTATCATAAGGAGAATAGACATTTATTTCCCTATTTATGAGCTTGTGATGATATTTGATTTACAGGTTTATCTGGTCATAATTAACACTACTTATTTGGAAATTCGCTGAGTACGCAGGTCTGCTGCGACGGGGGTAGGGGAAGGTCGGCTAGTATCGGACAGTGGGTAGTATCGGACAAACGCCGTTTCCAGCTTTTGCCGCTAGAGACAGCACTGACTAGGACATCAGCAGAAGCACCAAGGAGAAAGACTATGTGAGCGCCATTATGCGTTTCGTGCCTCAATAATCGTCTGCGCTGTGACATTTCTTTTTGTTTTTGTGACAATTTCTGTGCACGTACGTATGTTTGAAACATCAATGTGCTAAACTGAGTCAATACTTTTATGATTCAACACGACTATTTGATAGTAAAGAGGCTTTACTTTGTTTTGTAGGTGAATGGTTATTTTAGTTTGGTTATTTTGTAAGTGCTAGTAAAAATGGCGGACCATGTCAGTCGGGTAGTATCGGACAAGCTCGCGTCGGGTAGTATCGGACAGAATGGATATGTTGTAAATTGTTGAAATAATTGTAAAATACTTAAGGTAATCAATAATTAACTCCCATTATTTATTTTTAGGTTTTCGAACATCATTAGAGAGGAAATTAACAAAATAAAAAGCGCAAAGATAGACTTAAAAATATAAGTAATGGACGAAGGCCTTCAAAGAAGGAAAATAAGAAAGTTGTGAAAAAGGCAAAAGACATAAATGTAAAAAACAGGCAATCACAGTTTGAAGAAAGAAGTAGGCCTAAGTTATAGGTCTGAAACACATTGCATTATTTGTGACAAGACATTTCAATAAAACTGGATGCAATGTTCGTATTGAAAGGGTTGGCCTCCCGAAAACTGTGCTCAGCTTGAGGACAGCCATCTCTATTATAAGTGTATGATATTTGTGTTGGTCACGAAGCAAAGAAGAAAAGACTTTATGGAAACACCAACAATGTTTTGAGCCAAAGTGATCTTAATTTTGTGACTTTCAAACTCAATTTCCTTTATTTAGACTTAAGGTTATCAGCTAAAAAACTAATAGTGCGAAAACAAAATTTTTTTTACTTATAGTTAAGTTTTTTATAGTGTTGAAACAATTTGTAACGATAAAAGTGTGTTTTCAGGCTGCAAGTGGTTTTATTTTAGCTACAAGCAGTTATAGTTAACCCTGTCCGATACTACCCTCCAAAAATCAAATGGGCCCAAAAGTAAGGGTTAGAAAAAGTGTGGAAAAGTTGTACATTCATTCATACAATAATTATTATATTAAATGTGTGGATAAAAAACATTTCAAACTTTGATATTTTGCATAGTAAATTATCATTTCTTTTATCACTAATTAGAAATTCGAAAAAAAGCTTAAGTGTCCGATACTACCCGACCTTCCCCTATTGTTTATATCTATGAGTAACAGATGATATAAAAGTTATACAACAAAACTTTTGGATGCTCTCTTAATTTTTAATTTTTTGAAAATATTTGTGTGTTAATCTATTCATTTATTCATTTACATGTCACAAAACATTTGATAGTACAGGGAAAGTCCTGCTCAAACAGGTGACTAGTCATATACAGTACATTTGGTTTCTTAAAACTAAAAAATAATGTTTGATTCTCTATAAATAAAAGTAAATAGTTTTTAAAAAGATTTTTTTTTTACAACCATCCTACAATTTGTCTTTTAAAAAATCGTCCACAGAATAATAAGCTTTTTCTATTAGAAAGCCCTTGATAAATTTTGAAAATTTTCTTTTTGGCATCATCTTCCATGCACTTGGAATTTTGTTGAAAACTCTCATTTCCATATAGAAAGTGCTTTTTTCTAATAATTTTGTTTTGTGCAGAGGATATTGTAGTATATTATTTTTACTTCTGGTATTATATTTATGTTCCCAGTTGCTTTGGAAATACTTTTCTTTGTTTCCAAAAACCTGTTGCAGAAGAGTATATATGTAAAGTGAAGGAACAGTTAAAATTTTTTAATTTTTGAATATTTGTTTACATGATTTTCTTTGGGGGGTCATGGTCATTATTCTTAAAATTTTCTTTTGTAAGATTAATATTTTTTCTACTGAGGTTGCTCCTCCCCAAATAGTAATTCCGTAATTGATTAATGAATGAAAATAACCGTAGTAGAGTGAAAGTTTGGTTTCCATGCTTATGATGTGCGTCAAGCAGCTCATGTTGAAGCAAATGGAGTTCAATTTTTTTGACAATGTATTTATATGCTCGGACCACGTGATATGTTCATCAACGACCACCCCCAATATTTTTAAATTGTTAAGGCAGTTTATTTTTTTATTTTTGAAAACCAACTCGAGCGGTTTAATTTGAGACTGCTTGCTGCGAAAGTGAATTAAATTTGTTTTTGACTCATTTAAGGCCATGCCATTTGCTTCAAACCACCTCTGTAGGTCGGTCATAGCTTCAATGGCTTTATTTTTAAGGTGATTAAGATTATCTTCTAAAATTATAGCAGTAGTGTCATCTGCATATAATATTGTTTCAGTTTGAAGGGTCAGAGGTAAATCATTTATATACAAAACAAAAAGTGTAGGACCTATAATTGACCCTTGAGGTACACCAGATTTAATTAGATCAAATTCAGAACTAAATTTATGTTTTTCTCTAACAATTTCAGTTTTAGCGAATTTCCCTATAGGGAATACGCTATTGCGGTAGTAGCCATGGTAAGACCTAAGCCCGGGACCACTTTACTTTTTCATTTTGAGGTCCCCAGAAGCCAAAAACACCATTCGTTCATTTTCATATATATGTATATATATATATATCTATCTATATATATATATATGTGTCCGTGGTACCGATAACTTTTGAAGGGAACCTCCGAGGTGTAAGACCAGGTCTATTTTCATGAGTTCGCGAACCAGCATTGTCGGGTTATGGGAACGGGGTTTTATGGGGTTTCAAAGGGGTAAAAAATGGGTTTTTGGCATTTTTTGACCTCAATTTTCAAAATTCATCAATTTTAACTGAAACCATTTAAAAGAGCTTAAAAAAACAAACAATTTGGTATTTTGAATTTTTATCTTAGCATAACTGGTTACGGGGAAAATCCAAAAATGTCTTTTCCATGTTATTCTTATGGGAAATCAAGAAAACCCTATATCTTGCTTATTTATTGACATAACTCAATCAAATTTGGTATGTACATTATCTAGATAGGGCTCAACTTATAATTGCTTACAAAACCCATATGGCGGCAAACCTACTACTCACCCCCATGGGGTTTATGGGGAAAATAAAAAATTGCCAGAGCTTAATACGATTTTGTGTTTACATTCACCAATTATTGATTAACTTAGATTTTCTAACAACACCCCTTGGCACCAAACCTACATACTTGATCCTATGGTGTTTTTTATGGGGAAAGTAAATAATCTGATATTCCACTGGAAATTCGCTGAGTACGCAGGTCTGCTGCGACGGGGGTATTTTGTTTTCTATTGAATAAGTAAGATCTGAACCATTCCAACTCTGTATTCTTTATTCCATATTTTTGTAATTTTTGTACTAAGATATGGTGATCCATGCAATCAAACGCTTTGGATAAATCACAGCTAATTGATACTGCACTTTTTGATCCATCCAAAGCCCAATGAATCTCCTTTAATAGAGATGATAGGGCTGAGCTGGTTGAGAATTTTTTTCAAAAACCATGTTGATTAACAGATAAAAGGCCATTTTTTTCTAAGTAATTTTTTAATTGCTTGTTTACTACTGTTTCAAAAATTTTTGAAAAGCTAGGTAATATTGATATAGGACGGTAATTTTCAATTTCATTTTTTGCACCTTTTTTAAATATTGGTTTTACAACTGAAAATTTTAGTTTTTCTGGGAACCTTCCAAATTTTAGTGATTGATTAATTATATCTTTTAATGGAGAAGCTATGAAATCAACACAGTCTTTAACAATGAATGTAGGAATTTCATCCCAGCCTGCCGAATGTTTATTTTTCATAGATCTAATAATTTGTTTTGTTTCATTAAAATTAATGTGACGGAAATTTAAGGGTGTTTTTGATGTGGAATTTAAATTGGTCATTTGCTGATTTACTAATGTTGGACAGGATTTAACATTTAGCTTTTTAGTAATATTTATAAAATGTTCGTTAAAACAAGAAGCTACATTTTTTGGACATTTTACTACACTTTTATGGTATATAACTTCTTCAATGTCGTCCTTGAGATTTTTGCCTATTCCCAATTCTTTTTTTATGACCTGCCATGCTGCTTTGCTTTTACATGGCGCGTCTCTTATAAAGTCATCATTTGCTTTTCTTTTGGCTGCTTTAATAACTTTTTTGAATATTTTGTTGTATAATTTGTAGTAGGATTTTATTTCAATACTATTTGAGTGCTGGGCTAGTTTGTGGAGATATCTTTTCTTTTCACTTGAGATTTTTATTCCTTGGGTTACCCAGTTTAATTTATTTGTATGTTTTTGGCGCACATTTCTATATGGAAATGAATCATAAAAGCATTGTAGGAATTTTCTAAGGAAATGTTCATAATTTTGATCCACAGTTAGATTTTCATTGAATGTCCAGCTTACGCTTGAGATGGAGTTTACAAAATTTCTACGAGCGTTTTTGTTAAAATTTCTTTTTAAATGGTTTCCCCCCGTACATTGAAAAGCTGGTGGATTATCAACACTGATGAGAAGAGCACTATGATCAGAGAGACCTCGTTCTTCCACAAATTTTTCCCTACATAAAGTTAATTTATTGGTTAAAATATTATCAATGCATGTGCCGCTGACACTTCTTGTTACTTCTTTAAAATTTATTGCAAATCCGTGTCTATCTAATATGCTTATAAAATCTCTCACATGATTGTCATTTTCTTTTAATACATTGACATTACAGTCAGTGGCAATATAAAAAATTAGACCCTTATACTTTTTTACTTTTGATAAAAACTTTTCCAATTTGTTAAAAAATGATTTCAATGTGCATAGGTATGGTACCCTATATAAAGATACAACAAGTATAGATTTTTCTAGGTTGGTTATCTCAACTACTGAGCATTCAAAAATAAAATCCTCATTTAAAAACTTTAGATCATCTCTGACTGTGAAATTTAGATTTTTGTTAGAATTTAAAAGAATAGCAGAACCTCCACTCGAGTAACCGATTTGCCTTGTGTAATAATCTGCAACATAAAAATTATCCAAACTATTTAAAATCAATACATTTTGATCTTTCAACTTATGCTCATTTAAACACAAAACAGAGACATTCTTTACATTTTCTAGAATCAAATTTAGTTCATGTGTTTTTTTTTTTACACCCTGGATGTTTATATGCATAAGAAATTCTTTACAACTACGAGTGAGGTTACTGAGGTTATTTCTTAAAATTTTCCTGCAATTTGGTTCATTTTCTATGCTAGTTATTGTTTACACATTGAAGTTGTCGGAAGCTCTCTATGCTAAAAAAAACATTTTTCCTACTACAATTTTCATCTTCACTCACAACACAGCTCTCACTATAACTTTCACCAGACAGGCCTTCACTCACAACACTAGCACTGCAGGGGGTAGCAGGAAGCACAGCTGATGGTGACAGGTTGGTAGGTGCCGGTGCCGATGATTGGCTGCATTGCTGCTCTCTCCGGAATCTGTCAACGTCTGGGCTGGTAACGCAGGGTTGCGAGGATTTCACATGCTGGGTAGTGGTTGACAGGTTGGTGCTTGTCGATGATTTACTGCTACGTTGTTCTTTCTGGACTTCGTTAATGTCTGGATTGGAAGTGCAAGTTTGCGGAGTCATCACATGTTGGGTCATGGTGTGCTTGGATGGTGAGGTAAAAATGTTTACCTGGCCTTCAAAGGATAAGGTTAAATTTCTCTCTGTGTAAAGTTTGGTAACAAGGCTTTGTACGTTAGATATAAGTTCTTTGTAGGTATATCCATTTTTTAACTTGCGGGAACTAAGCTTGTCATGGAAAATTATGTTGACAGGAACTCCTGTCTCGCATTGAAAATCCACGATGTTTTTTGCAAAGACTTCAGGTAATACATGGTCACGTACACAGCCCATGAAATTGCATACTAAGGTTTTAAAATTTTGTGATTTGAAGTCATCTCTTAGGGATTTAAAAGCTTGGTTGTAACTATCTTCTGTAGGTTTCTGAAAATACTGTTGTTTGGTAATGAGGCCATATACTGCACTACCATTTTTTGTCTTTTGAAGTGATAGATTTCCAGTTAGACAGTTAGAAAGCTTGGGTTTTCCAAAATGGTCCCTAAAAGTAGTTGCCACTCCTTTACTAGTAAAGTAGTTGCTTCTCTTGTCCAAAGTCACCAGAAATGCAATGCGAAAAAGCAACTGATGTGTCAAACTGATACATTTTTATGACATTTTTCATATTACCTTTTATGAAATTTATTTTGTTGATGTTATAGTTTTTAGAAAAAATAGTTTCCAAAATGTCTGAGATAAAACCAGAGATTTTTAATTTCCCATTTTTATTCAAGTGCAGTCCTTGTTTAGTGTGATAGTGTCTTTGTAGGATATCTGTTTCTATAATATACGTGGATTGGATGCGGGAATCCAGTTCCTTGATATAATTATTTAATAATTTAATCTTGGTGTTTAATGGGTCAGATGCCTTTAAATCATAACGATTTGGAATCGTGCAGAGTATAACAGGAGCATTTTTGCTGAATGAAACCAGTGAGTTTTCAAGAGATCTATAGATTGAGTTGATATCATCTTGCAGAACATTGTTTGTTCCTCCTAAAATAAGAATGGCATCATGTTCTTTTGACTTTGTAGCTGCATCTATTACTTGTTGAAGCTTAGCATTTGGCATGATAGTTGCTTTAACCTTGATTTTAGAGCATGATTTTTCAATATTTTGTCTTAAATATCGCCCTTGACTGTCTGAAAAAATTGAGAGATTAACGTTTTGTGATGAAGATGTGTTTAGTAACTGTGGAACAAGGTTGGGTTTAGTGGTGGATTTTTCTTGGTATTTTTTTGGGGATGAGAGATCCGTTGAGGAGTTGATTTCCATTTTATTTCCGTCAGAGTCATCAAAGATTGTAGTACTGAGTACGTCAAATCTGTTGCACGTCGAAACTTCTGCAGTTTTCATAACATCTTTTGTACTGACTTGTTCTTTATTTTGTTTCCTTGTTACTATGGTCCAGTTTGTTTGATTGGTGCAGTCTTCAAGGAGAGCTTTGTCCGTATTGTCCTTTGAAACTGCTTTATTTGTGGTAGCGCAATTCATTAGCAATGACTTTTGAAGACAGGAACTCATCTTGGTACTATTTAATAAAACATAGGCAAGTTGTGTTCTTTTTCTTAAGATAATTTCTTCATTCAGTAGGGGGCAGGTGAAGTCCTTTAATAAACTACTACTATCCGGCTTCAGTTGTTGGATATAGCCAATTATGATTTCAGTCATAGCTAATACAAAAATTCCACAATCGTAGCTATTTTCCTGCTGAGGTGCCGTTTCGACATGTGTGAAGTCAGGTTCCTTTTCCTTGTCTTTACTTAAATAACAACAAATTTTCCTATCAATGTCTTTAGCATGTTCAATGTTGTAACGTTTTAAAGAGTCGTAGTGATAAAATTTAGCTTGTGAGTTTTCATAGACAAGTAAGCTCCAATGGGAGCCCACTCCTTTTACATTATTTGTCATCCGTAAAGTTTCTTCAGTGTCTTTGCTGTCATTAACAGGGAAAAAAATGTATTTTGCACTCTTTATGTTTACACAATCCAGGAGAAAGTCATGGTCTGGGAACATTTTTATTGCTTGGCAAACTGTTGGGTCTACACATATGATTTGGTTATCATTTAAAACTGAATTATTTAGGAACTGATAGTGTTTTAAAATAGCTCCATCAGAAATCCAGTTTGGTCCCAGCACATTTACAACCATCTCTTGTGTTTCTAAATCGCTGTCTTTAATTTCATTTGTGGTTCTTTCCTTAGACATCTGATTACCGTTGACAGTAAATGGGCTACTAATAGCCAGAGGTTGGTGTGTCATATATGGTAACTTGTCATTCAATTTGCTAATGCTTTGTTCTTTTTTGTCCAGTTTTACATTTTCGTTAGATGAATAGTCAGGGGTTGATTCATTTGATGATTTATGTACACTATCTTCTAATGATATGTGTAGAGATGGTTTGAGGCTATTTTTGGTGAAGCTCTGTTCAGCTTCTTTTAAAGCAGAAGAAAATGTTTTGCTTCTCTTATACTGTTGACAGAAGCGAGATTTATTCTCGGAAAAAAGGTATACATCATTTTCTTTAATATTAAGACCTGATTGCTTTGATCCATAAAATGTAACATTATATTTTATGATTTTTGAACTTTCATCAATACTTTCTATGATAGCTGGCCAATAGGGGAATCCTTTGACTTTGGCAAAAACTTTATCCCCTATCTTGAATTTACCTTTTGCCAAAACTGCCATAATAATGATTAATAAGCTTTGTTAAAGTTTAAAGCAATAAAAAAAAAAATTGAATAAATAATAAAATTAACACTAATAAAATCAAACTTGACAGATTTTATAAATTTCATCAGCCTGAAATATCCATATTAACACTCAGTTTTGGACTGAAATTAAAGTTCCACAGATATTATTCCCATATTAGAAGCAAAACATTGTTTGTAAACAAACTAGTAATCACTAAAAGGGTGGCAGGTCTCAAGCCAAGAAGCTCCGTTATCTACAGTCCAGAGGTCAGGACTCCTTATCTCTGGCCGCTTCTTATCAATTATGGGAATTATCTTGCAGTGTAATCTGTTTAATGAAAGGTAAATAGGAAAGTAAATATACCTAGAAAATAATATAACAAAAAAATATAACAAATAGGTTCAAAAGTCGAGTGTGTCTTGGCATCCCCTTAAAACTTTATGTTATTGTTTACAATATCAACCATGATTAAAAACTACAATATTTTGACAATATTTCAAATAGTAAAGCAGGTCAGAATACGAGGGTAATTTCAATGAACCCAACCCAATAAACATCCACATTGATAATGTGAAATGGGAAGTACAAAATGAAAGCCTCGTTAGTACCTATTATGATCAGTTAAACTTCATGTCAATTAACAGTTTAAAATCTTCAATAAATAACAAATAGGAGTTACAAAAAATATCTAAGTTAATTAAACTCCCATAGAATTATTCTCATTTAATTTTAATATTATTCTTTTATGCGGAGATATTGAAGAAAATCCCGGTCCTATGAATGTTATTTTTCAAAATGTAGAATGCCCAGATTTTAGTTCCATACCCGACAATAATAAGCGTTCAATGGACAATAATACTACAGAAGAAAAATGTCAGAAGAAAAAATCTTTTGCAATAAGTATTTTAAAAGATTAAAGTCGCACATCAATGCTTCCCACAAAGAAAATATTGATTTAAATACAGTAACAAACTTAAAGATAAGGAAACTGTTAAAAGAAAAAATAATATAGCTGACGTGAAGAAAATCGTAATTGAACCAACCAAAAGGCGGGATCTTTAAAACGATGATATAAAATAAGGCATGGTGGGACAAATCCTTAAAAGTCCCCAATCGCTTAATTAGCTACTAGTCCAATGGTCAGCCACATTTTAAAACTTGAAACTGACAATAGATTAATAGAAAACACTATTGATGGATTGAAACTGATGAAATATAAGTATATTTTATGTTGTATTGACAGTAAGAGTATCTAAAGGAAATATTAATGTTTGCCACTGGTCATTGCTTGTTATCAACTCATAACATTATCATTGTTATCAAGGGGTGACATTGATCAAAGTAGTTTTACCACTTTGATTCAATGTCACCCCTGAACAAATACTCTGCTGTTCATTTGGCGATAAATGAAGTAAATGTCAAGGTGGAAAAACAGAAGCTTGAATTAAGGAAGTACACAAAGTTACAGACGAAAACATAACCATGATTCTGGTGTACACGTTATTCAAAATTCTAAACTTGTGTGCTCATGTTTGTTTAATAATAATGTAGAAATTAATAAATGTGGTAAATTCAATGAAAACTTCAGTGTTTCTGAAATATATAACCAAGGTTTCTCCTTAGAAGATAGAGACAGATTTGAAACTATATGTAAACTAATTAATTTGAATCGTAGTTTATCAAAATTTCCACTTCAAGACTTAACCATGGAAAACCCTGAAAATAAAAATAAATCATCTAGAAATAAAATTGTCGATATTAACTTAAAAAATAATTACAGTCCATAATTCAGAAACCGCTTCAAAATTGTGATATCAACCAATACTCAATCAAAGCAAATGGAGTAGGTCCAAAGTGTCATGAATGTGGAAAAATAATTATAAATAAAAGGGTTTTCAATACACTTGTCAAAATCGCACCCCAATAGTCATAGGAACAATATAGCACAGAAATGTATCCCGCAATCCCAAGAGTCAAATTTACTTAGAAACATGCATGAAGAAATTGATTAAGCCACAAAAAATTGATCAAATGTGAAGTACAGGAACTTAGACCTTGAAAAATAAATTGAATCATGGTTAAAACTTTTGAAAGTAAACAGATGAGTAATGAAAAGTTTTTAACAAATGTTGATAATTTTTCTAAATTTCTTTCAACAGCAATATATGATTGCCAGGTCCAAAACACCCTGATGGATACATATATTATAAATTAAGAAAACATAAAAAAGACATAATTCAAAACAGTACATTTAAAAAATCATCAAACCCAGAGAGAAACACAAGAAATGAAAGAAAGAGGCGGAAAGAAAGGTATCCATAAGAAATGATCCAATTCGATAACAATACTATAAAAGACATAGAAAAGCTGCACAAAATATGATTGGCAATAATAATAAGCTTGAAAAATAAGTTTGGAAGAATTGTACAATATTTTTGGCCCGAGGTTCTCAATTTCAAACAATAATTATATGTCACAAATAAAGCCAATCATGAACCCATGACTAATAATGAAGATGTGAATTACAATTACATTTCTATTATATAGAAGAGAAGGAAATCTTGCAGGCTGTCAAAAGTATAAAAATTTATACCGCTCCAGAGCCTGATAAAGTTTTGAGGAGATATGTAAAAAGAAAAGGAGTCTCAACAATACTTAGCCTTATTTACAATAGAATCCATCAACCAGGCCTGATACCCGAATGTTTTAAGCAAGCCAGAAAAGTTTTAATACACAAAGGAGGAGAAGAAATAATGTTAACAATCGGAGATCAATTACAGTATGTTCAGTACTAAGGAGGATCTATGAGGAAAATCCTTGATAAAAGGACAAAAGAATTTTATGTTTCATTCAATGAGTTCCAAGGGGGTTTTGCAACTATGTCAGGAAACCATATTAATACACAGTTATTGAATGAAATTAGCGAAGAACTTGGCTTCAAAATCTGCAATGACTTGCCCTCTCAGTATTTAGTGTTTTGTAGATAATGCTGTGTTGATTGGAAAAAATAAAGAGAGTGTACTCTTACTATACAATACTACAGATAATTTATTTTCTGAAATTGGACTTACCATTAATCCATGTAAAACAAATTTTATAAACATTGAAAAAGGAATATTACAAGAAAAGGCTTCTTTTCTGAAAAGGTATAAAGACTTCTTAAGAGCGGAACATCACAAATATTCCCTAAGCAATAAAACTTTCTAATACTACATTTAATTTTATTATTTACTTCTTGTATTTGTTTTACCAACTGGCTTTTCATCAATATAAATACACCTAAATATATTCGCCTAAATATTTAAAATGGGTTCCTTTTTCTACTTGTTGACAATTTTGTACTTGTACAAGTTTGTATTTGTACAATCTGTATTGTGAAACATTAGGTTGTAGATGTTTAAACCCTTATAAATAAAATTAACGAACTTGGTTTAGTTACATTTATTTCCATATCATTTAAATAGCACCATTCATTAACTCTTTTAAATCTAAATTTATATTTTTCCATATATTTTGAATATTTTTATTTGAATAAAAGGCTGCTACATCATCTGCAAAAGCATTTACAGATCCATGAAATTTTTTTGACAATAGGTCATTAATAAAGATCAAAAATAAAGTTGCAGAGGGGACTGCTCCTTGGGGTACTCCTCGGGTCACAAGCAGCTCCTCACTGAGGCACTCGGCCATACTGAAGAGCGTTGCCCGTGACCCGTCAGGTAGCTGCGAAACCAATCCAGATAACGCCTCTTATCCCAACTCCTTCCATCTTCTTTAATAAAATATTGTGATTAAAAGTGTTGAATGCCGGTTACTTTTTTATTTTCATTGAAATTGTATTAATGAAATCCATTCGAAATAAAATCACACCAGATTGCAAACCAACTAACACAGTAACACAGTACTTCTCTGAGCATGAACTTAAACCCCAATAAACAAAATAAAATTGAAAATACATTCCAATACACCCCCTCCTAACCTATTTATTGGCCAAGATGAAAAAGCAAATGCAGACTGCTGACTTTTGGAAGTAAGGTTGGACGAGAGCATAACCTCAAGTGAGCATGTTGGGTGGCTTTAAGGTAAGGTAGCATTGGGTTCAAATGCTACAAATGAAAATTCAACAATCACTTGGCAAGAACTGTTAATTTTTCCCTCTTTGAAATGCACATAAACTATTCAATAATCATTCTCTGGGGCCCAACCAGAGAACCTCAAAAAGAATTTTCTCTAAAAAAAAGCAATCATCGCCATGGCCAAGTTGCCTCCAGGGGCTCACTCTCAGGACACTTATAGGCAGCTAAACATTTTAACTGCTTCAAACCTTTTTATTTTTGAAAGTACCATATTATGTACACTAAAAAGGAAAATAATCTCCCAATTAAAAAAAATCACAAGTACAACAGTGGTAAATCAAACTTTTCATAACTTCAGAAACTGTCAATATATGAACGCAAACTGGAATATGTGGGGAAAAACTGTACAGACTTGAGGGGTTTGACCGCTTTCCCTAAAAGTGTTTAGTACACTCTAAAAAAAAAAAAAAAAAAAAAAAAAAATGCTAATGGCATTAATACAAAAAAATCTTTTAAGCCCTGCCAAGTGAGCTTAAAAGCATAAAAGGCTAAAGTTTTATATAGTTAGTCATAGTTTGTACAACATTGAAAGCTTTCTGGAGTTCGGGCCCTTCACCAACCGAATGAAAGTTCTCACAATATTCATACCAGAACATAAGGGTAATATAATATTACTATCCCATAGTTCAAACTCATGTATTTTCCAATACACAACACATTTATACATTACAATGCACATTAATAACACAGCAAAATCTTCTAAACTAAAATACAAATGATGGAAATAGTGACATTTCCAGTAATATATTAAGTAATATGTGATAATAAACTTGATATACATGACACTTTAAAATGCATTAATTCTTTAATAACAAAATTAATTTTAATAATACTTATTTAGATCACGTTTTACGAAATGTCTACCCAAAATATAAAAAAATTGCATATCAGAGGGATAGACAAAATTTGACAACTTTATGGTTTGCCATATTTACCGGGTGTCCACCAAGTGTTTTGTAATTGATATGCTGATTCATTCGGACACACTGAACTGGAAACTCTTCAATTTTAATATATGTAAAAATGTATAACGCACTGTAAAGTACTCTTTTACATATCTATTTCTTACAACTGTTGAGACTATAATTTGTAGCAGGTTTGGAATGTATAGCATTAAAAGTAATAGGAACCTGTTCGTGGGACACAGTTTATAATATACATAATTATGATAATAACATTTTCTTAATATATGTAATATAAAATAAATTTACATAATATGAAAAATAAATAAATGCATCATAATATTGAATGTTTTCAAATACTCTACTTAAATTATGAAGTAAAATAGTTCAAAGGCAATATAAAAGTAGGATTAAGCCTATTTTGAAAGTAACCTGCATTTGCTCATGGCATTTGAAACAGTGGCCAGGGAATGACGGCATAATTCTTGCAAAGTCAACTGTCAGTTATGCGATAATTATAGATTAGATTGGGTTACATGTGGTTATGCTCAGTCATCAGCCAATATTCCTGGTGTTCTCTGTTGCTTAAAAGTTGCAAAGAAATCATTTACCAATCGTTAAGTGATATCTTCAGGGAAATCTGACATGTATTTCTAAGGAGATAGTGAAGGAAAAACTTGTTCCAAAATAGGGCTTAATTGAAAGTGGTTGAACAAAAATCTTTCTCTAGACACTGATAAACTATCGAGAAAACCAATAGAAAATCTCGTGTCAATAAATGTTTTACCCTAATATAATTTTCAGACGAATTTCCATATATTTGTAAGTGTATTGTATAACGAAAAACATATTATGTCTTTTACAAATTTGTTGCTTCTAAAACTAACTAGTTTTTCTAAAACTAGCTTTCCAATAAGGTCATCAAAACCTCAGACATGATGGCAGTTTTTACTTTGACGTTGATGAAAATTATCACCGTCAAATAAGTAATATGTTATAAAACAAACGTATGAGTAAGAACAAAATCCAACAATGAAGTGTTTCAATTGAGAAAAGTTGGAGCGAATTTAAGATATACTTAACAGTATGAAACAAACATAAAAAAATTATAATGATAATAATTATCATTATAATTTTTTTATAAGTAGAATGTACTCTGGTTACAAAATACAATGAGTCACAGGCATGTCTTCATTTACCCTTTGCCACTAAATGGCAAATATTATATAATATCTAACATAGTGTAAAAAGTTATAATTACATTATAAAAAGTTTCAATAAGACAGAAAAATCTTAAGGAACAACAACCCATACATATAATACTCATCAATTGATGTACAATGCACTCTCGTTCATCGGAACTAATATGGTGGTGACCTGTTCTGATGTGAAAAATTCCGTTTAAGCGGTGTCTAAAGTAAGTCATCGTTTTTCCCATTGAGAACCAACTGGGGCTATATTCACTATTGTTGGTCCCAACAAGACAACTTCTGAAAATGAGATACTGAAACTTCGAACATAGTAACAATGAACTTACAGGAGTAAAAACACAGATCCCCATAACGATACCTATACTCTCCCCACTCCAAGTCTTTTCCAATTCTTTTAATAAATTTACCCTAGATAGACTAACAAGCCTTTTTCCGCTTTTTATTCATATTTCAACCGTCGATAGTAGGCCTAACAGAGGTTCACACCAGATAGAAATACAGCTTAGGAAGCAGATGGTTACTTCTTGTCCCTCTTCCTATTTTTGTGCGAATACTAACACTATTTCGTCAATCACATCGAGGGATGCCGATTATGAAAAGCACAAGTGATGCAAAATGTGATACATTACTGTATTGCAGGTATGACAAAATTTTATATTGAAGGCTCTAAAATGTAAAAATTAGTTTTTGTAAGAAAAAAAAGGTAATAAAATCCAGATCATCAGTTTCAATGAAGTGGGGTTCCCAAGTCACCAAGTTGGATGAACGAGAGTGTACAGTAGGCTACTTTAGTTTTCAAATTTTATCCCTTCTTAATACTGCCACAGTAAAGCCTTCACTTTGGCCTTACTTGGCCTGTACTGTAAAGCCTTCAGTAAGCCCTTCGCAGTACTGCCACAGTAATACTGCCAAACAAAGCCTTAGTCAACAACTAAAAAGAGTTGGCTCACATAAAAAAAAATTAATTTTGTTATTTCAATATTTTAAAAACTTTTTCATATTTAAAATTTTGTTTACTTTCAGGGCTGAAATAATATTTTTACTTGTTACCAATATCCTTAGAATATGGTGTGGACGTATAATGCTTATAAGTTAGAGATTGTTAAAAACTCTTTACGGGCTACCTTAAATTTGCTATAAAGGCTATATTGAACAAGATAATGATAGGCCTAAAGGTAGGTTGCTTCATAATCACTTCAGATAAATTACTTGCATATTAAGTCTTAATGTTAGTCATAGAAGGTTGTCAAGTTTAAGCTTGAGAAAAGTTCTTGCCTATACCATTGCAGGAAGATACTAAATCTTTTTGGTGTCTATAGATAAGTCCAATTTGTGCAAAAAAAATTAAAACTGAGAGTTGCATATATAAGGCCAAAGCTCAGGAAGATTTAACAATACATTGAATACCCAAGCATCTTATTCTTCATGTTTTTGGATGATGAATTTGTATTTTAACCTGTCATCCTTCTTGAACTTCTCTAGCATTACCGTATCAAAAATCAGTGACCCTTCCATGACTCCATCTTCATGATTCTTCGCAAGTCGAGTTTCTGCTGATAATTTTGATCCATCGGATTCAAACTCGACTTTAACAGAGAAAAAACATTTTTCCATTTGTTCGTTAGGAGCACAAATGTATTTTAAAGTAAGCCTTTCTTTGTTAGTGTTTAAAATTTGAGGCCTCCACAAAATCTGTCCGCAGCATTCACTAAACAATGAGGAAGAGAGTCCTTCATCAAAGTAAGTTAAAGGTATTTTTGATAAGTCTCGTTCTAGTAAATGAAGATACAATTGATCTTCACCATCACATTCTTCAAAGAAATGAGTTGAAAGTACATGATTTTTTAGGTCTTTTAATTTTCCATCCCAGCTGCACTCTTTGCACTGAATTGTTCTAAAGGAACAGAATAATTTCTCATGGACCTCAATCTCTTGCTTATCACGTGAAGACTTTTGACAGCCTCCGTTTGAACAGTGGTCGAGCAAAGCTTCTAGAAGCTGTGATATGAATGTGTGACCCTCACCTGAGAAAGCCTTTCGGCAAATTGGACATTGTTTCTGATTTTTCTTACAACAGCGACAAATTACATGTCCATGGATACAACAAACCACATCTCGTGACATGCTTTCAAAACAGATAGGGCAAGAAGTAACCCTCGTGATTTCCCGAAGCCTATTTTCTAATTCCGCTTTTTTGTTCTGTGATTCTTCAAACTTAACTTGTAAATCCTGGAGCTCATTTTCTCTTTCCATGAAATCTTTTTGTATATCCTGAAGCTCATTTTCTTTTTCTCTGAAATCTTTTTGCAAATCTTGAAGCTCATTTTCTTTTTCTTTTTCTTTTTCCCATAAATTCTTTAGTACTTCTTGTAACTCCTGAACCTCATTTTCTTTTTCCCTGAAACCTATCTGCAAATTCTGAAGTTCATTTTCTTTTACCTTTAAATTGTTTAGTACTTCTTGCAAATTCTGAAGCGCATATTCTTTTCCAGCTAAATCTTGTTGTAAATCCTGGAGGTCTTTTTCTTTCTTCTGAAAATCTTTTTCTATATCCTGAAGCATATTTTCTGTACATTTAAGATTCTTTTGTGAATCCTGAAACCTACTTTCTGTTTCTCTTAGCTTTTTTTGTGATTCTTCAAGCTCTTTTTCTGTAGCTCTAAGCTTAATTTGTAAAATGCTTAGATTACTTTGTAAATCTTCAAGTTCTGGTTCAGACATATCTTTTACTTTATTTTTTTCAGATGCATCTTCCTAGAACAAATATAAGTACATAATTACCACAGTTAAAGAAAAATAAGCAATTAAACAGACTTTTGATTACGATAGTTCGGTTTATCAGGATTCCAATGTAATATAATTCTGTAAGGGAAATTTTGTACTAAAATTGTAAGCGTTTCACAAACTGTAAGATGATGGGAGGGGTCTTAAATTAAAGCTCCCGGCCCCATAGACAAAGAAAATATATTGGCATGTCCATGAAGTTACCAGAAAATGAGAAAAAACCTTAAATGTCCTAATCTGCATGAATTGCTGATGCCGTATAAAAGTAATTGCATTTAAATTAGATATTACGAAAGCAATAAAAGTTATTAAAACCAATACTTTTAAAAACTTGTCATTAAAAAGTTTTTAAGCGAAAGTTTATTTTTATTTTTGGGCCAGGAAGAAACTTACAGCAGCAAAGTTTCAGATTACGAGTTGATCTAAAAATTTACATTTGACATTTTTCTTAATTTTAGTTTGCCAAATAACTGAGCACAAAGCAGTCACTAAGTGTTTCCTCCCACTGCCGCACTAGTGGCTATGCAACCCAAGCTACGCCGCCAGTGGCAGCTCCAGAGCCGAATTTCGGGGGGGGGGGGGCATTGCCTACCATGGTGGGGGGGGGGGTTTGACCGTGTGAAGGGGGGAGGGATGGAAAAGGTGATGGGGGAGTATAAATTGCCGATCACTGGTGGTATTATTATTTTCCATTATAAATAGTATTATTTTCCTAGATGAAAGGGTTAAGGTGTATACTTAACAGACAGAATACTTTGAAATTATTTGCTTTCATGAAACAAATGATGGAGCTTCACGATCTACCCCATGGTAAAACAAAAGTAGGCGTGCGGTTGGCCTATTCCATCAATTCTAAATGATCATAGCTCTAACTTCTTTCACACTAAATACAAATTAAAACTGTTTGAAATACTGTGGTACTGTTATTAATTACAACAAAACAATCTTAATAAAATACTGTTCCAAAAAGAAGGCTATGGGTGCACTCAACAATCTCGACCAGACGATGACCTTCACAATAATCAATAATACCACCAATAAAAATAGTGTCTTCGTCGCTTTGTCCGTGTCGTCTGCCGCGTGCAGCACAAAATCCTATACTTTACGAGGAGTGTCTATGGCGATGTAATTTCCACTATCTTGTAATACAGCGGGTAGATTTTGTTTCAACTTTGCGTTTAATAGTGCTTTGGTAAAAAACAGGTTATAAATAGGCTCAACCCCAGCAAAAATCAAATAATTTTTAAAATTTGTTTCATGGGTTGATATTTTTGTCACAGAATAGCAATGAAAAGTAAAAAAAAAGAATACTACTTTTAAGCATTCTTATTGAAACACCTGTTAACTGTGAAGAGGTATAGTTGATTGTTAGTATAATATTAATGGCCTGATTAGCATGACTTATAATAACAAAAGTAAATGAAAACCAAGAGCAAGGTTCTGTTTGAACACTGAATTTAACGTTTTATTTTTAAACTCCCAATAAATTAACTAGCAAAAACTTCTTGAGGGGGAGGGGGCCATGGCCCGATTGCCCCCCCCGTAACCACTGTCAACAATCACGATCAGCTGATGGCATTCACAATACAGTACTCAATGTCTCTGTCTTCTCGGCCCTCATCCAGTTGTCCGTGTCGTCTGCCGCGCGCGCACGCAAACTCCGCTGAATTTAAGCACCTCCAAAACTTCCTCAAAATGTAATAATGTTGTTTTTTATATCAATTTATACAAATTAAAGCTAAATACACTTAAACAATGTCAAACTTTCATAAAAAATAGATAATTATTGTAACTAAAATATAACGTATTATTTTTAAGCCCCCAAAATAGACTGGCCAAAAATTCTCGGAGGGGGTCATGGCCCCCCCCCCCCTGAAGCCGCCACTGTACGCCGCTGCATTGCTAAGAAAAAAAACTCTGTAGTGGGATGCATGCACTTGTGTGACATGTTTATTTGGGAAAATAAGCCAAATTATTCATAAATTTGTTCTGAGGATGAGTAAATATACTCCACAATGTAAAATGGGGTTTCTAAAACGGTTTCATTCCGGACATCAAAAGTAAAGATGCAATTCTCCTAAATCTTCACTGATTCGCACGCACATGTTTACACAGTTTTCCTATGAAACCCATTCACTTTATAAAGAAATGTTAAGATTTAACTTCATTTAATTATCTGAAATAATGAAATGAATGGATACCATTAGAAATAATAATGGACCCCGTATCAAACCCTGGGGAACACCGAAACAAATTTTTTTCCTAATGCGAGTAATGTTCAAATTTTATTCTTAGTTATGATTGTCCTTTGGAAACAAGACACAGCTGAATCACTGAATTTATAATATTTGAGTTTCTGACAAAGAATACTGTGCTCTACACAATCATTGGCTAGATCACAGAACACACCAATGGTGGTCTGTGATCCATCCAAGGCAGATGCAACCTAATCATCAAAATGGGGCTATGGCAGAAATTTTCTACTCTTACACTGTATGTCTAAATCAAAACTAATAAAGTGTTCCTTATTAATTGAAATAAATAGTGCTCTTTGGTCGAATAATCCTAGTTCTAGGTTCATTTTTTTATAAAATTACCTGTTTTAAAATTTATTAGTAATTATTATCTATACATGACTTTTGGTTAAGAGTGTAATTCTAGTTGGAGAAACAAAAGACAGAGAGAGACCATACATTTCTAGTAAATTTACAAACAGTTCTTTATGACTTAAGTAGTTAATTAATAAGTTGATTATGACTTTTACTTGATTCCTAAATATCTATATTAAAATCACTCATCAAATATGACATTTTTTTTATTTCCCTCTCTAATAAATTTTAAAAAATCAAATTTGCTTGGAACCGAACCAAAATTACAGTACCATTGTTAGGTGTACGGTATATAGAAGCAACTAAAATATTCAGTGATTTAATTTCTATGCATGAAACTTCAAAAATGGTGTCCTCATTGAAAGCATACCGGGTATAAAAAGTCCGTCCCCCCTCTTTAACTTTTTATTTGTTCACATAAACAAATATCGTTTGGGGGGAGATAGTAACTTAACACAGAGTTCCTTTTGACAATATCAAACATTTTTAGTCATGTTAGGGGGACGACCCACCAGGAGTCAGAAGAAAATCTTAAATGTAAGCATAGCATGATATGTACATCGAATTAAAGGTCTCATTTGGCAGAGTACAATGCTGCAAACTAGACTTAAAATGGATGATCCAGATGGAAATGGTAGGCGTTCAAAGTTTCCATTTAAATCATAAGGGTAAAACTTAAAAATGCAATAATTTTCCTAATACTCAACCTTTTGACGTCGAGTTTGTGCCTAATTATTCCAAAAGCAAAGACGTTTAAAATGGTGTGTGATGTGACAGAGGCTAAGGAAGTTCCAATTTAAATATCCTCTATGGGACGTCCCCCATTGAAGTCTTACAGAGATATACTTCGGCTTTTGTCACAACATACATAATTTTTAATGTCTTTGCATTTGGAGTAATTAGCCACAAACCTGACGTCAAAGGTTGAGTATTAAGAAAATTATTGCAATTTTAAGTTTTACCCATGTGATTTTAATGGAAACTTTGAACGCCTACCATTTCCGTCTGGGTCATCCATTTTAAGTCTAGTTTGCTAGTTGTACTCTGTCAAGTCAGACCTTTAATTTGATGTACATATCAACCTGTACATTTAAGATTTTCTTCTGACTTCTGGTGGGCCGTACCCCTAACATGACTAAAAATGTTTGATAACGTCAAAAGGTACTTTGTGTTAAGTTACTACCACCCCCTAAATGATATTTGTTTATCTGAACAAATAAAAAAATTAAACAGGGGGGGGACAGACTTTTTTTACACCCATCCTTTTCTTTAGACTCTAATGTAGACTTTATATACAAGAACCTCCATACTACAATAAGGCATAAGATCTTTGTCTTTGTACAATAAGACCTAAGATGTTTATTGATCTTTAAACACATTACATGCAATTGAACTCGTCAACAAAAAAGAAAAAAATACATTCGTAATGAATGCAGGAATTACAAAAAATATATAGGTCATTCAATATTTGCAGGACTTGACCTACATGCAATCAAATTTCAATTTAATCTCATCACATGCCTATATGAAATTAATGCATTCATGCCAAGATGCAAATGCTCCTTGCAAATGCTCCGAATAAAAAGCAGCCAATGTGTAATCAGGTATATATAGAATTTAATATATTAATTGTATCATTTGTAAGCCAGTGTTCATTAAAACAGGCAACCATTCAGGCCCGGCTTTTTAACACTTTTTGACGCCCTAGGCCAAAGGTCACAATTATGCCCCCCCCCCCCAAAAAAAAAGAAGATTTATGGGCTTATTTTAATTCTAATTACTTTGGCTATTGTATATAACCACAGAGTTATTTAACGAATGTGATGCTCATATTTTTTATTACTTTAATCCGTGGACGTAATCCTTTTTACATCATTTAATGTACCATTTTACCACCATATTAATGTTATGATATGATATATCAAATATTATATAATTTTAATACATATTTAAATAAAGGGTAAAGGAACAAAAGTAAGGCAAACCTTAAAAAGCACAGGTCAAGGCAAAGGGGCGCTGTTTACCGTCAATTAGGGGAATGTTTACTGCTGGTCGGGGCACTCTTTACCTGACCACAGGCACTATTTGCGCGTATTGGGGGCGCTCTTTACGGTCGATCAGGAGCGCTCTTTACCATCGGTAGGGGGAGTGATTTAACTCTGATCAAGGGTACTATTTATCATATATTAGAGGGCGATGTTTACTGACAGTCGGGCGTTATGCTCTTGACCGCTAATCAAAGAAACTCTTACCTGGGGGGGGGGGGGGGGGGGGGGGGTGGGGGGGGGGGGGGGGCTCATCCCCACCACAAGGAGCCCCCCCGGGTCCCCAAGCTAATGACTTTATTACTTAATTAATTTATCTCATATCTTTCAAATTAATGGGTCACTTACGAAATAACTAAAGTAGATTAGGATAATATCAATAGAAGAATTTGATAACACAATACCTGTGGCACCTTAGAGGGGGGTCGCCTAAATAGATCCTTCTTCTTTCTCTCTGGCCCGAATATTCTATTTACTCTTGTTATTAAAGAATTTAATTTAAACAATTGGGAAAAACCAGAATTAAATCATATTTGCAGTTAATTTTTTACTAAAACGTAGTATAAAAATGTACATTTGACGCCCCCCCCCCCCCCTGGCTGATGCCCTAGGCCATGGCCTAGGTTGGCCTAGTGGATAATCCGGGCCTGCAACCATTATGTTAGAATCCTTCATCAAGATTGATAAATAATCTATTTTTGAAACTAACCCTCCTTGTATGTTATAATGTATAATCCAATTATAATTTGATCCAGTCATAACTTCATTACACAATGGCCAATTGAAATAACTAATCTGATTCTGACTAACAGAAGAGTGGTTAGCCTTACAAGCAACACAGCTATATTCTAAAACTAAATCAGTAATAAAAAATCAGCATTACTCTCACTTACTGAAACAGAACTATTAATTTCACTCACACAATTGCTCTGCTTTTTGCACTAAACTTACTGTTGACACTCTGCTTGAACTCTCTTTGATGGCATCACTGTTGGTGAGGTTGCTGGTGACCAGTATGGGCTGCTTGGCTGGGGTGTTAGTGGCTGGACTGGGGGTTGATGGGCTGCCCACCTGCTGCAGTGATTTCTTGTTACTTCTGGAGCTTTGATCCGGAGTAAGCCCCCTGACTCCTCGCCAAAGCGAGGAGTCAGTCATAGTGGACCACTAATTCCCTTCTTTCGATGCCAGAGACTAAGTGTTATGGGCTAAAGTGTTCTCTTTTATTGTCTTTATTAGCTTAATGACAAATCATGATAGGTCAATCCATTAAAAAAAGTCCGTGAGCTTTTTTGGTAATATGTGACAATTTTGATATTCGCTTTTGTTGTTTTTGCTTTTTGCACTTTTGCTTTTGATGTTTAAACTACAATTCTCTTTCAGAAATGTTCAAGAGAAATTTTGTCGCGGACGCATCCAAGTGGAGAGCAGATTAGGGTCTTGAATCAAGCTCTTTAAAGTCTGAGGTTGATTGTTTTTAGAGCCTTGTCATAGTCTTGCATTATAATTTAATTAGTCCGTATATTCCAGCACCATTGTAGATATTTTTAAAGTGACAGGTGGTTGTTCACAAAATCCCATACTGTAGGTCCGTCAAAAATTATATAACATTTCAAGAATCCATTGTGATTTATTATCACATTGGAGTACTGTAAAGTGATCAGTATTACATTACAGTAGAGTTTATCTATCGTACGCAAATTTGGACCGCATATTGTTCGGTTTTTGAGATTTCGGGTTATGTGGATTTCATGAATAACACTAGCAACAGACCGTTGTGGATAAATACAACGGTCTTTAGAAAAATATTACATACATGCTTTATTTCCTGATTTACACCTTAAAGTTAATTTGATGTTTTTTCAAAAAATAAATTGTAAACAAACTAATTTTCTAATATAGCAAGATAATAAAAAAACAAATGTAACATGTACTTATTAAGAAACAACATGAAGAACAAATGTCTTCTTCGTAAATACTCCATCTGAGTTTTTAACAATCTCCCTACATCTTTGCTAGGAATAATTTTAATTGTAACTAATGTACACATTGCTCGAAATCGAGCAATATAGTTTTCATGCTGGTAAAAAATTTCATTTCTCATAACAAAGAATTTTTTTTCTATGACAACTCTTAATATATTGCCTACCATGGTGGGGGGGGGGGGGGGGGGGGTTTGACCGTGTGAAGGGGGGAGGGATGGAAAAGGTGATGGGGGAGTATAAATTGCCGATCACTGGTGGTATTATTATTTTCCATTATAAATAGTATTATTTTCCTAGATGAAAGGGTTAAGGTGTATACTTAACAGACAGAATACTTTGAAATGATTTGCTTTCATGAAACAAATGATGGAGCTTCACGATCTACCCCATGGTAAAACAAAAGTAGGCGTGCGGTTGGCCTATTCCATCAATTCTAAATGATCATAGCTCTAACTTCTTTCACACTAAATACAAATTAAAACTGTTTGAAATACTGTGGTACTGTTATTAATTACAACAAAACAATCTTAATAAAATACTGTTCCAAAAAGAAGGCTACACTCAACAATCTCGACCAGACGATGACCTTCACAATAATCAATAATACCGACCAATAAAAATAGTGTCTTCGTCGCTTTGTCCGTGTCGTCTGCCGCGTGCAGCACAAAATCCTATACTTTACGAGGAGTGTCTATGGCGATGTAATTTCCACTATCTTGTAATACAGCGGGTAGATTTTGTTTCAACTTTGCGTTTAATAGTGCTTTGGTAAAAAAACAGGTTTATAAATAGGCTCAACCCCAGCAAAAATCAAATAATTTTTAAAATTTGTTTCATGGGTTGATATTTTTGTCACAGAATAGCAATGAAAAGTAAAAAAAAAGAATACTACTTTTAAGCATTCTTATTGAAACACCTGTTAACTGTGAAGAGGTATAGTTGATTGTTAGTATAATATTAATGGCCTGATTAGCATGACTTATAATAAACAAAAGTAAATGAAAACCAAGAGCAAGGTTCTGTTTGAACACTGAATTTAACGTTTCATTTTTAAACTCCCAATAAATTAACTAGCAAAAACTTCTTGAGGGGGAGGGGGCCCATGGCCCGATTGCCCCCCCCCGTAACCACTGTCAACAATCACGATCAGCTGATGGCATTCACAATACAGTACTCAATGTCTCTGTCTTCTCGGCCCTCATCCAGTTGTCCGTGTCGTCTGCCGCGCGCGCACGCAAACTCCGCTGAATTTAAGCACCTCCAAAACTTCCTCAAAATGTAATAATGTTGTTTTTAATATCAATTTATACAAATTAAAGCTAAATACACTTAAACAATGTCAAACTTTCATAAAAAATAGATAATTATTGTAACTAAAATATAACGTATTATTTTTAAGCCCCCAAAATAGACTGGCCAAAAATTCTCGGAGGGGGTCATGGCCCCCCCCCCCCTGAAGCCGCCACTGTACGCCGCTGCATTGCTAAGAAAAAAACTCTGTAGTGGGATGCATGCACTTGTGTGACATGTTTATTTGGGAAAATAAGCCAAATTATTCATAAATATGTTCTGAGGATGAGTAAATATACTCCACAATGTAAAATGGGGTTTCTAAAACGGTTTCATTCCGGACATCAAAAGTAAAGATGCAATTCTCCTAAATCTTCACTGATTCGCACGCACATGTTTACACAGTTTTCCTATGAAACCCATTCACTTTATAAAGAAATGTTAAGATTTAACTTCATTTAATTATCTGAAATAATGAAATGAATGGATACCATTAGAAATAATAATGGACCCCGTATCAAACCTGGGGAACACCGAAACAAATTTTTTTCCTAATGCGAGTAATGTTCAAATTTTATTCTTAGTTATGATTGTCCTTTGAATCAGAAATCAGAAATCAGAAACTCTTTATTACAATTTCATAGAGAAATGTACAGTGTCAATAATGTTACAACAAATTTTTATGTCAGTCATGTAGTCTTCCACTTTTGAATTCTTCCATGGTGTAGAAGGGTCTTGTTGTCAGCCAGTCATCCAGTGCTGTTTTCAACTGCTTTCCCGAGAGATTCCTTATTTCTGCAGGTAAGAGGTTGAAAAGTTTTCTGCCAGCATATGACGGGTTTCTCTCGAACAGGCCAAGGTGGTGAACAGGAAGTGCGTAGTCTGTAGCATGCCGGGTGGGGTAGTTGTGGTGGTCAGAAATTCGTGGTAAATTCAGCAAGCAACTCTTAATATATTATTTACTTTATAAAACTGAACTAACCACCTGGGCTTTCTTTTTTGTATACAACCAAACTAACCAGCTGGGCTTTTATTTTTATAAAAAAACATCTCAACTTCTGAATTTGAAATTTTTAATTTAAAAACAAATAAGCAAATCAGTTTTTTACGCTTTTTGAGTAACATTGCCTAAATTAAAATATAAAGCCAGTTGGCAAATCTACACACATAGACGCGTGTTTTAAAATACATTTAGAGAGAAAATAATTTATTGAAAATAAATTATAACTGTCCCCATTTGAGGATTGCCTACAAAGACACAGTATACAAAACAATTACATAATTTTTTTTTGTAATAATAAAACTTAATCATTTTTTTATGAGTCACTATGCACTGGAATTCAATAATAGAATGTATTAAAATGTATAATGTCAACACCTGCTACTAAGACAAAGCCGGAGTGCTGTGACGTCAAATGTCTTGTGACGTCACCTAAAAGGCAATGTCAAAACAATAATTTGTTTTTGTTTACATTTTGCTGTTTTTGTAAACTTCAATAAAATTTACTCGTGTTTTGTTAATAAAAATCTAAATGCGTTTTAAAACTGAATTTTCATCCAAGATCAATTTTGTTCCTAAAAATGTGGTTATACCGATATAAAGTTTATTGTCTCGAAGTTCACTTAAAATATCTGAGTGCTTTAAATAGTTTTGTGTGTTGTATTACGACCAAGCTAAACAGTTTGTACTGACAACCCTGAGATAGAAAATAGCGTATTTAATTTACCTAATAATCAGAAAGTAGCCTCTAGATGGTTATAGGCTTAACGTTATTCTTAACATCTATGATTGCTACGAAGCCATGGTTGCCTGCCAGCAACTTTTCTTTGAAAAGATCTTGAAACTATCGTGGGTACCGAGATTGAGCGTGTAAGGATTAATTTCCAACCTACTCATTAAAATTAATTGAAAGCATCAGGCGCTGATTTATAGATTTTAATGAAGAAACTACAATCAATGAACTCTACTGTGAAGAATTAAGAAGACACGCCAATATACCTTACTTAGAAATAAAAGAAACAGTAGAGCAAAGACAGACATTTTTCAATCGAAGCAGCACAAGTTAAATTAATTACATTACTATATTTCATTGATTAAACGAATAGCCTACCATTTAATATGTTATTTTCAAGTCAAATGTTTGAATCGTTGAGGATAAATATTTGTACACATTTCATACTCATAGTTTAAGAAAGTATGTAGGCTAAATAATTGGTATTGCGAACAATTTCATTAGAGGCCAAATAATAGTTGATGCTAGCCAACTATTTTATTTTTTAATCACTGCAAAAATTTGTATCACTTTGTGTCTGAAAATTTTTTTAAAGATATAAAATCATTTGAGTTAGACAATTGTTTAAACATTTTCACGAAGTGAAACAAATAAGTCATAGTATTTAAGTCGAGACCTTTTTAAAATTAAAATATTGGAAATAAATACATTGTGGTACATCTCTAGGTTAGTTTTAGGGTTGAGCGGAAAATGTTTTTGTTTTTGGTATCAGCTGATGCTAAAAGGCAAACATTAATGGCAGCACTCCGGCTTTGTGTTCTAGGTGGTGTTGATAATGTGGGGGTAAATCTTAGAACAAAAAATCCTTATCGTCTACAAGGTTTCCATGTAGCGTATTAA
>JAQYXR010000516.1:0-79655 GCA_030545055.2 Neoaliturus tenellus | reverse complement strand
TGTTACAAAAGCAATGGAAACAGCTATACAAAGAGACAAACATACTATAAAACATTTACAAACTGATGATGGAAAAGAATATTTTAATAAGGAATTTGCAAATTTAATGAAAAAACATAACATTAACCATTACTCAACTAATTCAGAGGTAAAAGCATCAATAATTGAAAGATTTAACAGAACTTTAAAAGGTGCCATGTATAAGATGTTTTCCAACAGAGGATCACACGTATGGATTGATATGTTACCAAAACTTATAAGCGATTACAATAACAAGTTTCATAGAACTATCGGTATGAAACCAAGCCAAGTGACTAATAAAAATGAAAAACTTGTATTAAAACGTATAAAAATGAATACTAAACCAAAAATTGAAAAACTGAAGCCTAAAAGGTTTAATGTTGGTGATAAAGTGCGAATAAGCAAATACAAAGGTGTATTTAGTAAAAGATATCTTCCAAACTGGACAAATGAGGTATTTACCGTATTTAAGGTGCAACCTACAATACCAGAAACTTACATTTTAAAAGATAATAAAGGACAATTGCTGGAAGGAGGGTTTTATGGACATGAAATGTTAAAGTCAACAGTAGGTGATGTATATTTAGTTGAAAAGGTGTTGCAACGGAAAAAAGATAAGGTTAAAGTACGATGGTTAGGATTTAATAAGATGGAAGATTCATGGATACCTAAAAAGGATCTAATATAACGATAGAGCATCATTTTGGTTGAACCATTACAAAGGATGGAGATAATACCGCAAAAAGACAATTTTACTATTAATAATATAGATGAACTCACAGTGGATGGTTCTCAATTCAATACGGGGAAACATGGTGTTTTGTTACCAAACACGGTTCGTTGTCTAGTTACCGGTCCTTCCAATTGTGGAAAAACAAATGTAGTATTCAATTTGATTACAAACCCTAAAGGCTTACGTTTTAATAATTTATATGTATTTTCAAAGTCACTACAACAACCAAAATATCAGTTATTGGAACAAATACTCAATAATGTGCCTGAAGTTAAATATTTTAGATTTAACGCAAGCGAGAGTGTCATGCAACCGCAAGAGGCTACACCATTCTCAGTATTCATATTTGACGATGTATCTTGTGAAAATCAAAATACAATAAGGAATTACTTCGCCATGGGTCGACATAACAACATAGATAGCATTTATATTGGTCAAACTTACAGCAAAATACCGAAACAGCTCATTAGAGACAATGCAAACATGTTAATTGTATTTAAACAGGATGAAACCAACCTAAAACACATATATTATGACCATGTAAGTGCGGATATGCCATTTGAACGATTTAAAGAGTTGTGTGGAAAGGCTTGGGGTGAAAAGTATGGGTTTTTAACAATTATAAAGGAACAACCGCTAAACAATGGTCGATACAGGATAGGATTTGATAAATTTATACTAATACACTGATCATGATGTAAAACATTCATTGTTGTACAACACGTCTTGCTACAAACATGGTTAACCAAGAAAAGTTAATAAAGGAAATAAAATCACTTAGTAATTTTATTCGGGATAAAAACAGAGCATTAAAATTAGGTATTAGCGAAAGGGAGAAATTTCTTGAATCTACTTTTAAACCTATTACTGAACCCTTGAAACAATTAAACAAAAAATTTGCTAAACCTGTATTGGAAGGAGATGCGATTGCACCTATTACGAAGTTTGAAAGAGAAAATGTAAAATCAGAAGATTTTAGTGATGAAGACCCGGAATCCTCTACATATAGTGGTTTTACCGGTGGAGAACCCGAAAGAGAGCTAGAATCACCAGACTATAGTGGAATAAGAGAATTATATGAAGTAAAAGCCAAAAGAGGACATGAAGTTGTATCAACTGCTAGTGAAGAGGAAAAAAAGAAGAAACAAGGGAAGGTCCGTCAAACATAAGCTTGTTGGGTGAAAACATTCATAACAAAGGACCTTTAGGAAGGAAATACATGGTAAAAATGTTACTCGGAACAATTCCTAATAAGAATTACCATAGTTATGGAGCGAGATTAACAAAAGATGGTTTAATGATAGGTAATAGCCCGTTAAACGTTGACGAACATGATAATATTGTCATTGGTGATCAAAGGTATAAGGGCACAAAAGGATTATTTGAATTATTATTTGAAAATAAGCCTTCAGTATCGTTAGTGAAAGAAAAAGACATGGAAGCATATAAAAATATTTTGGAACAGACAAATGCATATAGGAGAAAGTATTTACCTGACCAGCCTCCTTTTAGATCTAAGTCTTTAAAATATAAAGAATTTGTATCCAAGTTAATACCAACTAGAAGACAAACAATGCCGTTAACACAAAGAAAACCTGTAAAACGAAGATTTATGGAATCCACTTTGGATGTAAGTGCTCAGGAACGAAGAAAAAGAAGTAAGTCCGTTACGGGTACAGGTTTAATGAAGAAACTATATAACACAAATGTGATTTATTACAATAATATCAATAAATTGGTGGATAGAATGAAACTAATACATGAAGCTAAAGAAGCGGGTCATACTGGATTGGAAAACGAATGGGTGGCTTTAGTGGATGAACTCCGAAACCGTGGGGTAATCTCATAAAAATGCGGTACTCCCTAGAATACTATTCAGTTGCACCATGAGTGTCGACAAGTTCGGACGTTACTCCTCGGATGGATTATTTTATGCGAATAGTTTAAAAAGAAGTGCTGGTTTACCACAAACACCTGATGGAGATTATGATATGAGTAATAAAAGGTTAAAAAACATAAAAGATCCTACGGATGAAAACGATGCAATAAATTTAAAAATATTAAAGGAAAGGATATCACCAACATTAAGACTACAAAATAACACATATGACGAAGAAGATCATAGAATTATCAACGTTGGTAAACCAAACCAAAACGGTGATGCAATAAACAAAGGTTATTTGTCATCTGAATTAAAAAATACGTTAAAGTTCAATGGGAAAACGTATAGTGCTAACAATAAACGTATATCCAACGTAGATGACCCTAAAGATGCAAAAGACAGCGTAAATAGACGCTATTTACATTCCTTGATACCTGAAAAGACAAAAGATGGATTTTCTTTTTATAAATTTGTTATTAACGATATAGGTTATCCAAAAAATGAAAATGATGCCGTAAATCTCAAATATATAAAAGATCATTGTGTCATACATGATGTGGGAGTTATCGATTGTCTTGGCAATTGTTTGGCGAATGTAAAAGATGGTTCAGCACCATCTGATGGTGCAACAGTGGGTCAAATGAAAGAGACTTTAAAACAAGAAACAACTGGATTTGCAAAACGAGATGAAGTATTATCAAAGCAAGGGGATGACTTTATTCAAGGTAATGAAAAATTTCATTTATTGACATACAAAAACGCTTATTGGGATTGCATGTATGGAAGGTTATCAAATGTGTCATGGGGTCATGCAGATAGAGACGCGGCTGCCTTAGGACAAACAGTACATCTAGATCCAAATAATTACCATGCGTTTTTTATATGTAGTAATAAAAAACTAACAAACATGGCGCAAGGAAGAGAAGCAAATGATGCTGCAACTGTAGGACAGGCTATCACATTATCACAAATGGATAGCAAAGTGTATACTTGTAATAATAAACGTATAACAGACCTTAAAGACCCTGAACATGTGGATAATGCCGTCACTGTTAATTTTCTTATTAAAGTTTTAGGAAATGCATTATTTGATATATACAATCTTATTGGAACCCGTACACATGGTAATTGGGTGTCTGAATCCGAGAGAGGTAATTGGATTAAACGGGAAATATTTAATAAATATTTTATTAACCCTAATACGCAAAAGTTTAGATCATCAGATTGGGGTGATATTGATATTTAATTAAATAACCCAATAAATGACTTCATTTATGTGCAACCCGTCATAGAGGTAACACATAGGTTACGCTTTTCGAATATAAAAGACAATCATGACATTTCATTACACCAGTCCATATCGAGACACTATACGGAAAGGAGGCGGTATCACGTCCACAGCGGTTTCTCTGTTAAGTAAAGCTTTAAATCGTATTCCAGTAGGATCTATCGTAAATAGAGCAATAGACGCTTTACCATACGAATTTCACATACCGGGAGGTTATCAATATTGCGGACCAGGAACTAAATTGCAAAAACGACTGGAAAGAGGTGATCCAGGCATAAATAAGTTAGATCAGGCTTGTAAAGAACACGATATCGCATATTCCACATTTACCGATTCAAAAAATAGGTCAATCGCTGATAAAAAGCTAGCAAATATAGCTTGGCAACGAGTTAAGTCTAGTGACGCCAGTATTGCGGAAAAAGCAGCAGCTTTAGCGGTAACAGCAGGTATGAAGGCTAAAACAGCGGTAGGAGGTGGAAAAAGGAAGGGTAGGAATAAAAAAGGATCAACCATGAAGAAACATGGTGGTAATATTAGACTAAAAAGACGTTCTACGAAGAAAAATAATAAAAAACCGACTATATGGTCAATGGTAAAAAACGGGGCAGGTCTATACCTAAGACCGTATCGTGCATATTAAATAAAAGAAATCAATTAGTTATACCACATAAAGCGTTGACCAATGTTGAATTATTTAGATATATTTCCTGTTTAAAAATACCATTTTTTCGCGGAGTATTCATGAAGGACAGTTTACCAAAGAAAATATGGAAAAATGAGACTGGAATCGTAAATTTGGATAATACTGAAGGGCCCGGCACCCATTGGGTGTGTTATAAGAAACTGAACAGCAATGTATATTATTTTGATAGTTTCGGTAACCTGCCACCACCAAAAGAACTTCAAAATTACTTTAAATCTGCTAAAAACATATATTATAACTATAAAAGAGAACAACCTGATAATACTTCAATATGCGGCCATTTATGTTTGGAATTTCTAGCTAAAAGTATCAGTCACTATTGAGATGTCTTCCTATACGGTATCATTAACAGGAAAATCGTCAACTTTACGAAGTATCCTTTTTCCAGCGTTACGCTTGCAAAAAGGAAGATTTTGGGAGGCGGCACTATTAGATTTTACTACTTACAACTCTATTCCCAATGTTACGGAAGGTAAAAATAACGTATTGCATTATTATAAGGGAAAAGATGCCAGTGGGAAGTTTACAGACTTACAAGAGTGCAGGTTACCACAGGTTCTTATGAAATTGATCATATAAATGAATTTTTGCAAACTAAAATGGGAAAAGACAATATAACATTAAAAGGTAATAATAATACGATGAAAGCTGAAATTACTTCCAAATATTATATAGATTTTACTCAACCAAACTCAATTGGTGATTTATTGGGATTTTCCAAAGATGAGCCAATTTTAGGACCAGATGTAACACATTCCGGTAAAAAAACAGTAACAATATTAAAAGTCAATAGTATAGACATAACTTGTAACATTATACAAGGAGCTTACAGGGATGGGGCTAACACCCATATCATACATACTTTTTACCCAAGTGTACCACCTGGATTTAAAATTGTTGAAAAGCCACAAAACCTGGTATATCTACCGTTGAACACCACTTTCATTTCAGACATCGTGTTGAGCGTATTGGATCAAGACGGTAACTTGGTAGACTTCAGAGAAGAGCCTATTACGGTTAGATTACATTTAAAATCGACACTTTAATACAAAATCATGGGTTTAACATTTAAAAGCGAACAACCTACGGGAAACCGCATTAGTAGCTCTTCAGCTGTGGAGGAGTTAACACGCGAGAACATTCGTTTCTTAGAGAGAATTGGATTAAAATTAACCGATTATGGATATACTGGATATAGCGCAGGGTCCAACATTCGACGAAACCCTATGGGAAAAAGAATATCACACCCACAACCCTTACACTTCATCGAAATTAAACAATAACGATGAAATTCGTATCCCCATACAAAATCAAGACATTTACACACTACCATGTGAAAGTTACTTGTATATTGAAGGACAAGTTACTAAAAAGGACGGTACTACTGCTGGTACAACAGTTCCATTTATAAATAATCCTATGGCTTTCCTGTTTGATGAAATTAGATATGAAATATCAGGTGTAACAGTTGATTCTACTAAAAAAGTAGGTATTTCAACGACTTTAAAAGGACTAACATCTATAACACCCAATGAAACCAATTTACTTAAACCTACCGGATGGGTATTACCTACAATTGACACGATCACTCCAAATTCAAATGGATATTTTGATTTTCATATTCCATTACGTTTGTTGTTTGGTTTTGCTGAAGATTATAGGAAAATAATATTAAACGTTAAACAAGAATTAGTTTTGTTGAGGTCTTCTAACGATAAAGACATTATTAAAGCTGCAGATAATACGACTGATGCAAACCTAGAATGGAAATTAAAATTAGACAAAATTGTATGGAGAGTTCCACATGTTAAATTAGCTGACGAGCATAGAATGCTACTTTTAAGAAAATTAAAAGCCGATCGTGATATTGTTATTCCATTTAGGAGTTGGGAATTCCATGAGCATCCCAGTTTACCTACTACGGATCGACACACTTGGACTGTTAAAACATCAAATTATGTAGAACGAGCCAGGTATATTATATTTGGTTTACAAACAGGTAGAAGAGACGACATCACTAAACATGCAGGACAATTTGATCATTGTGACTTGAAAAATATTAAAGTTTATTTAAATTCACAATTCTTTCCATACGACAATTTAAATGTGTCATTCACTAAGAAGAAATACAGTATATTGTACGATATGTACGCGAGATTCCAAAGTTCATATTACGGTAAAACAAATACACCTTTATTATCACCTGACAAATATTTCGATGCCTACCCAATAGTTGTAATCGATTGTTCTAAACAAAATGAATCAGTAAAGTCATCAAGTGTGGATATAAAAATAGAAATGGAATTCAACGATGCTATACCGGCTAATACAACTGCATACTGTTTAATTCTACATGATAAAATCGTAACATACACACCTTTAACTGGAATTGTTAAAAATGTATTGTAAGAACCGGTTTTGTTTCATTCCGCGAGTATAAAAGCAGAGCGTACAAACCGCTCCTCATCAGTTAGTTGCCTACTGTTGTATGGGTAGCATCGTATTCAATATGGCTTCTCCTAGTGGTACACCTGAAAATGTGGTAGATATTGAGAAGGAGATATCTGAGTTTTTAGATCCTCAAGGTCACCAGGAAGGAGGTGAACAAAACGTTTGCGGACAACTTCACGCCAGTAATAATGTTGAAGAAAAAGGTAAAAGAAGAAAGACTATACAAAAGAGAAAAAGGGATATTGAAGATAATATTTCTCCAAACATATTGAGTGAGGTATTCTTGCGAATATTTTATCCAATTTCATCCAGTTTGGACAAAAGTGTTTTAATTGGTGTTATGAAATCGACGGATTATTCACCTACTGTAATTTTAACTCATGGGCCCAAAATGATTTTGTTTACGGACACTGCTTGGGAATCGTTTATGAAACACTTGCATCTGCTAGAATGCTATTTAAGTAGTAACATGTTTGGAAGAAAGACAAGAGTAGGCCTTTTGGATTCAAATGTGGAAATCGATATTGTTAAACATCGTGGTGATCATCAGTTGCGGTTTAGAGACACAACAAGACATGATAACAAGATTCAACTTAATCGAGAAGAGTTTTTTATTCTAACTTGTGCAACTGAACCAATAACAAGATACTTGAGACAACTGGTGTTTTCAAGTTCGATTATTAAAGATTATCTGGAAGACACTTTGGACAAACAACCGGACGCACCTATATTGTATGGGCCTGTGGATACTTCTATATTCAATAGGGTTCCTCATGAAGTACAAATGTGGAGACAATTGGAAAAGTACGCTCAACTACATAAGAAATCAGTAAAACGTGAAGAAGAGGAAGAAGAAGGAGGAGAAGAATCAAGTGTTAGTGATGAAAATGAAAACAAGGAAAATGTAAAGATGGAAACCTAAATGACAATCAACTACACAGCAATGGTTAATTTTTAAAACAATATCAAACACTTTGTGGGGTTAGGCCTACCGGGGACGGTGCCCACGTTAAATATACACCAACGCGCCAACAACTGTACGGCCAGGTATAAAAGTCGTACCTACCGTGGTGTGGAAATCAGTTGACCTTTGGACTTCGTCATGAGCAGACGAGTGATCTTCGCAATGGACAAGGAAGAAGAACAAGTAAAGTCCAAACCTGGTATAATTGAGTTCCAAGCGTTTCGGGGTAATGATGATAGGTTTATCATAAAAGAACTTGTGTTTTTCGACATCAATACAAGTGTTCCATATACATTTTTGTTCAAACCACCATGTTCTTATTCATCATTAACTAGCAAAGCCGCTACTACCAACAGGTGGATTTCAAAATATTTCCATCATATCGATTGGTATGATGGTTTTGCAAGTTACACGGACTTGTATCACATCATGCATCAGTTTTCAAACAGGTTTACCGATATTTACACAAAAGGACTGGAAAAGAAGAGATGGATCGAAGAATTTACTCATGTTCCGGTTAATGATGTGGAATTGGATAAAAATTACAAGTATACGATGGAAAATGTTTGTATTTGTACTAAAAGTCCAGAACATGAAAAAGATAGACATTGCGCTTTAAAAAACGCCTATAAACTCGCATCTTACCTTCAAAGTGGGGAAATGGGGAGTAGTGGGGGTAACAGGGGTTATATAAGTGAGGAGCAGACCGGGACCTGGCATGAGTATTACTCGAGATTCCGAGACGACAACATCTCCCAGCAAGAAGACGAAGAAGACGATCTATAACTCGACCATGGCATCTCACCAGTTCCTGCAAACTTTGGTTGAGCAGTTCAATGCTCACTCCAAATCTACCATACTACCCGTCAAGAAGTGTTCCGAATTTAAAGACGAGAAGCACTACATTATCCACGCCATGAAGAAGATGGAGACTACAGTTGGAGAGGCCATCTGCTGCAGTCTTAGCGAGGCACCATTCACTCCGGGGGATGAGCCCAAGTTCCAAGTCTACCTGCCGAAACGGTTCGTCCATCTCCTCCAGAACGAGGATCTGCGCTCCATCCAACCCGGCTGTCTCTACCTGGTTTCCCACGGTTGCACGGGTAGCAATTCCACCGAGTTAACCATCCACATCGCCGACAAGCAGCAGTGTTAGATTTAAGTTTTACTGTTGTACATATGTTATTGTAATGTTTTTATAAATAAATAAACCATAAAAGACAAAAAAAATACAAAAGACAAAAAATGCAACATATCAATATGTGATGTTTGTCACATATTGATATGTTGCATTTTTTTTAAACTTCGCGGGTGACCTTGACCTTTGACCTTTGCATTTCACAGTTACCCCCACCACCACGCTACAAGTCAAACCTGCTTGAATGCAAACACCCCCACCACTTTTTCATATACCTCCAAGCGCTGTGCCTCATCTTCATTTCAACTCCAGCAGCCAACCGAACAACATCAGTATGTCTCTGAACGTAAGCTGTGCCAGCTATGAGGAGGTGGCGATCAAAACGCAACAGGAGCTGAACGACTTGTACAAGGAGTTGCAGCTGATGGTGGCACGAGGCTACCGTATAAACGTGCAAGTCTACGCTTGCAATATACGGAATCTTCGGCAGCCGAAGGAAGAGCCTGGACATTCCTCTTCAACGACTGCTTCCTCACCGGCGTCGATGAAGACCGAGCCAGACAACTTGGATTACTTCAGCTGACTAGCAGTTGTCTTCCTTGTCCTTACAATTGTAGAATATGTTTATTTCTTCATTATATTAAAGAAGTAAAAGAGCAAAACCACCTATCTTGTTACTGACATATATGCTCAGTAACAAGATAGGATTTTTTAAAACACAATTTGAATGACCTTGAAACTTCCCCCTCCACTGATTCGCTACCCCCACCACTTCACTGTTGATATACATGAGACAACACAATTAGATACCTCATTCCTTCTTCAACAGCCAAACCTACAACATCGACAATGGCTAACCTACCAACAGATGAAAGATGTCCTCACGCATGCTGTGACTTCGTACACAAGTTAGAGAAGAGGATGCAAGAGAGGGCGATAAGAAGAAAGCAGATCCACTCAGAAAATATCATGATAGTAAACGGCTATCTTTTGTTGCTCGGCCTTATTATGGTTGTACTGTTCATACTATACGGCATAGTTACATGTGTCGGCAAGGTTGCAGAAGAAAACGTCCGCCACCATCAGTTGGAAAATTTCAATGTTACTTTCTAGGTTTTCTTTTTTTTTAAAACTCCGTTTGGATGACCTTGAAACTTCCCCCACTACTTCACCACGCCCCCACTACTTCACCATGTTCCTGCATGGGTCTCACATCAAGCGTCATTCCTTGTTCGGCAGGCAACCATGGCTGACAACACCATCACCCAGGCTGACTCCACTATTGATGTTGGAACAAGTACGGGTTGGACACTGTCGATCGACAGTGTGCACTATTTAGAAACAGTTTGTCAAAGAATGAAAGAAATACTCCGGGACAACCCTGGGATCATAATACAAATGAATTTCAACTATGATTGGTCGCAAGTTACATTGCGGCAGGAGGACAACAACGGTCAGCACTCACCGCAATACTCACCAATGTCACCGATTTACCCATACAGTGAATCTGATGCGGATGAAGATGTAGGAGACAACGACGAGGTTGATGGGGAGTGACCTTCATTCCTTTTTTAAAACTCAATTTGGGTGACCTTGAACTTTCCCCCTCCACTCCTTCCTTTTTTAAAACCCAATTTGAATGACCTTGAAATTTCCCCCTCTACTTTTCGATAATGTTACAATTGACTGCAGCTCACCTCATTCCTTGCTTAGCTACCATGGCGGACAGGACTCTTTCTCAAGTTGACTCCACTACGGACGAAGCATTTCCCTTGCGGTGGACAGTTCATTTACAAGATGCGACAGAAGTGGAAGTCTTGTATCAAAAGTTACTCTATGTATTCAATGGGAACCCTGGACCTCTTGAATGTAGAATGGATTTGAATTTTGATGCAACCAGGGTCGGCACAGAACCTTCAACTTCAAGCCAGCCTCAGCAACGAGATTTTACACATTTATACACTCCAATATCACCGGAAGATGTAACTGTCTGCGAGGCTGACTCAACTACACATTATGTTCAGCCAAAGCCTTGGGTGTTGATTATTAACAATGTGTACGAAGTGCAATTGGTATGTAATAGATTAAAGGAGTTGATGGTACAAGATCCCGGCCTGCGCTTTCAAATAGACATACATTTCATCTGGGGAGCACCTGCGCGGGGCTCTTCTTCTGACAGCTCTCCAAGTACAACGGACGACGAGGAGGAGGACGACTAGTCATCTTTTTTTAAAACTCCGTCTGAATGACCTTGACCTTTCCCCTCCAATGAGTTTATTTAAGGTGCACTCTCACTGACTACAGCATCATTTCATTGCGCACCTTCACCGCAGCAACATGGAAAGTCAACTCAACTACTGTTGCGAACAGAAATGTTTTTCATGGCCGAATGACATTGATGTGGTGGATGGCTTGGCTTGTAGAACATGTGAAGCTTTTGGTCAGTGCATGTGTAAGTGCAAGTCTTGGAAGAAGCCGAAACCGAAGTTGAAGACATTCCATGTGTACCAAATGAGAGGGCATAAGTACACTTGTTGCCCTGAACGTTGCATTGAATTTAAACTAAAACAGCTAACTGGCTGCAAATTGTGCAACAATCATTTTGCAGGTTTTTGCAAACATTATTTAGGAGCGTGTCAATACAGATCAACTTGGCATACCGAAGCACTCACTATCAATGAAATCGCTATAGACTCACAAGAGTAGTCTTTCTACTCTTTGACTTTTTTAAAACTCCGTTTGAATGACCTTGAAATTTCCCCCACCACTTCCCCATATATCTAGAGTACGCAGGGCCTGGAGGTCAGTCGCTCGGCGGCTGTCGTAGGGTGCACATCCGTGTTGTGCAGTCTGCTGTGCAGTTTTGATTTTAACCAGTTCAAGGTCACCACACTTGAACTCTGGCGAAAACGTCAAGCTGTTAAACACAATCCTAAGCCCCAGATTCACAGTCAACCTCAAGGTCATCACACTTTAACATGTAAATTTAAGGTAGCACCGAAACGGTGCTACCTGGCTTGACATTTTCAAGTTTCCCGAGGTCTTCGCAGTTCCCCCCACCACTTCCCATATACCTAGAGTGCGCGAGGCCGGACAGTCAGTCGCTCGGTGTCTGTCGTAGGGTGCACATCGCGGTTGCAGTAATGGTCGAATGGGGGCTTCTGGGCCAGTTCGAGGTCACCCGAGCGGTGTCACATGACGGTTTAGGCAGAGTAACGTTGCAAACTTCAAATTTCCTCGGCACTTTTGCTGTTTCTCATCGCAAATTCGCTCCAAGTCGTCAAGGTCATGGTAACTGTGACTGAAACTCGGAGCGTATTGCGAGAAACAGCAAAAGTGCCGAAAACTTTTAGGTTTCAGCGTGACCTTGACCTTTTGTGACATCGATGACGTCATCTTGGTGACGTAAGGGGTGATGACGTCATCAGCACGTCATTTATGTGACGTCATGGGTGTGACGTCATGGATGTGACGTCATTGGTGATGACGTCATCAATGATGCAATCGATGACGTCATCGATGAGGTCATTGACCTCGATGACGTCATCGATGAGGTCATTGACCTCGATGACGTCATCGATGACGTCATCGCTCGGGTGACCTTGAACTGGCCCAGAAGCCCCCATTCCCCACTACTATCACCTGTTTCGACCCTCACCTTAAACAACGAAATCAAGTTTTTGAGGTCTAGGACCGAACATTTTCGGCCCTACAACTTCACACTGGAAGGCAGTGTGGAAACCAGTCGATGAAGTGAAGTAGTTGCCTATTAACCGGAAGCAATGTATCCTGCCAGGTTAGCTTGTTAAGGGCAAGAAATATATTTTTATTGTAAATAAATGTTTTGCACAGTGTGGTGTGATAAAAATATCGTTCGTAACTCATCGGAAAACGTTGTGCCTACTATTAATAGTTTTCGACTTCGTCTCGAACTTAAAACACCAACTTAAGGCCGGAAAATGCCATTTTCGGTCGTTGTATTACAGATTTGAAAAGATGGTTGGAGTATTTTAGAGTATTTAGGTTTTTGCATTATATAGATTAGGTAATTACACGCAAGTACAAGGGGAGGGCAGCTCACATATATCACTGGCGTGGCTTCCTCTCATTTGAATAATCACCACCTCTGGAGCGAGGAGTCGCCGCCGCCGCGTGAATCCCGTACTAATTTGTTTCACTCAGAGAGAACCTCGGCGAACAAGTGAAGTCATAAACGTGTGAGCATTTTTACCATAATTTTGCTCGAAATTTGTGTGGTACTTAATAGTTTTATTTTTTAATTGGTTAATGTCTTATTTTTTTAATTGGTTAATGTTAATTATGTTTCAAGTCATTTGTTAATGTTGCACTACGATCATACATTACTTATATTTGCTTTCCTAGTAAAAAAATATCGTATTAAAATTCCAGTCTTTCTGTGGTTTTGTCGCACTATCAATTTTGTTAAAGCTTGTTTAATGTCGGACCAATTTTTAATTGCAGAATTAAAATTTAATCCAATTTTTAATGTTTTCAACATTTATGTTTTAACAATTCATTTACATAATACACAGAATTATTTACCATCCACCCCCTCCTAACAACCCTTCCTGCACTTATTGCAACCGAATTGAACACTATTAGAGACTAATGTATATAAATTTCACTAGTACATTGTAATAGCTGTAAAGTAAATTCTATCCTATGTACGGAAATAATTTTAAAAATGGACATTCGTAATATGTCTTAAATTATTTGTTAAACTTAGGCTTCAAAGTATCTTTGCGTGGTATCAATGTCTGAAAATGCATTTTTCCTCCACCTACTATCTAAAGCCGTATTTTACTCCTTGGAATAGAGTAGTAAAGTACTAATTTCTATCCCATGTGACTTGAATACTTAATCTTTCTACCTAGGGAAAACTCGAGTTTTTTCGTACCACGGGGCTAAAGTTAGTTACATAAGAATAACATTAAAAGAGAGATTAAAAAGAACATGAGCCACAGTCAGCTGTTACTTGTATTTGTTTCGTTACTCATTGTTGACTAATAGCAGCTGTAGCTGCTGCTCACCCACTGCTGACCATTCAGTCAGCAGTGGGTGAGCAGCACCACTAGTAGATGGCCGTGGCAGTGTAGGTGTTTGTTTACATTTTGCTTGGATAGGCTATTAACCTAAGAAGTCCAAAACATAAGTGTAAAACTTTTGACTAGGCTTAAATTATATTTTGTTTTTCTCGTGTTCCTCAAAATTGATATGGCCTAACTTGTGTGTTTTTATGTTGATGTGACAGATCCAGCTTGACAGAGCAAGGGATCATATGAATGTAAAGTTAAATTATCTACGGTAGGCCTATTAGGCCTAAAATTTATTCGTGTAGGTGGAGGAAAAATTTTGTGTGCATCAAGGGACTAAAGTACTTTTCTCCCTCAGGGAAATTGTCGCCCTCGGCTTCGCCTTCGGGCGACAACACTTTCCCTTCAGGGAGAAAACATTGTACTTTAGTCCCTAGAAGCACAAATAACTATTTTCATCACACTACATCGATATCACCTGTTTTCGACCCTCGTTTCTACCGTCGAAACACCTGTTTTGCCGGCCTAGGCCGGCAAAATTTTCCGGCCTAGGCCTGCAAAATCAGCTGGCCTAGACCTTACATAAAAACATTCACAACACGTTGTATCACAAAAACCTGTGACTGCAACAATGAAATGAATTGGTTGCCTAGCAACCGGAAACTCAAGCAGTACATCTTGCTAGGTTAGTTGATGTTTTGTTTGTTATGAACGAAAAAGTAATGTTTCACTTGTTTAGAATTTATTGAATTTTGTAGTGTGATGAAATAGTATATTTCGTCACAAGGGCCGAAAGTGGAGTTTTGCCGGCCCCGAGATCGTGTTTCAAGTTCGAGACGAAGTCGAGAACTTGAAACGATCGAGGGTTAAAAAAAATTGAGGGCCAGCAAAACAGGTGTTTCGACGGTAGAAACGAGGGTCGAAAACAGGTGATATCGATGTAGTGTGATGAAAAATATCGTTCGTAACTCGGGCCGAAAGCGTTTTGCCAACCCTCGATCGTTTCAAGTTCGAGATTTCGGGGCCGGCAAAACGCCACTTTCGGCCCTTGTGACGAAATATACTATTTCCTACCACTGCATGGAAATAATTGCATTGCCACACCTGTAACCCCTATGCAAAACAGTTCGTTTCCGGTTTCCGTTTCTTTCCCGCTCTAGAGCGGCAATGATTCTTTACCGCACGCTAGATTAAACAGCAATTTTAAATCAGCTGTTATTACAAGCCATGCTACAGCTGTTATTCATTGTTGTCGTTTAGTAATTGCTTCTTTTTAAGTTTGAGGTTATGTTTGATAGTTAACAGTGTGTTCCAACAGAAACAAATCAAAAGTAATCTAAATGACATTTTGTATAGAATAAAACATGTAATCTGTAGCAATTATGTTGGTAGGAAAAATCTTGTGTGTATTTCGAGCGTAAAATAGTCATTGCCGCTCTCGAATTGTTTGTTTGGCCGCACTCAGCTGACGCTTCGTGCGGCCATCTACAATTCTCGAGTGGCAATGACGTACTTTACGCTCTTATTACACAAATAGCTATTATAGATAACACCGCAGTTATACGTATCACATCGTGACCCACTCCAGAGTTGAGTTCATTTATTGCGTTGTTCCCCTGTATATTGATTGTCCGTAAACACGCCGTTTTGTAGTCGTTTAAATTGTTTTGCTCTTTATTCGGGTATTAACTTCTTTATAAAGCATTGGATATAACTTGAGTATTTTATCTTAAACCAAACTATTGATAACAAATCACCAATTGTAACATTTCACACTTTGTTTGTCTTCATCATTGTTGGCGGGTTCATAATATTAAATTCTTTAGTTTGTATATGTCTGTGTACTGAAGAGTTATACATATGTTATACAGAGTTACACAAATGTTTGTTGAATTCTATTCTAGACTTCTCTGTAAATTCAAGGTGGTATGTTATTTGTTGCTGTAAAAGCCTTTGACGTACTTAGCTTGATGGTTTACGTCACCATATCATTGTTACCTGCCTGTGCCACTTGTTTCGTTTCTACCAGACAAAAGCATTGCTCTGGTGCTTTTACAGTATTAAAATATCACCAAGTAGCAAATTTGAGGAACTCGCCCAATTGATATTTCATCCTTCAGAACTTCAGAGATACCGTTTTATTTTTATTTTTTCGGTTCATATATATTATTTTTGGCCTAGGCCCTAGGGAGCGGGAAAAACTTTAAACCTGTTTCTTTTAAATATCGTGTCATAATTTTTAATTATAGTACTAGACATAATCGCATTCGTCCGAAAAAAAGCAATATGGATTGTATTTTGTGAATCGGTATCCACTGGCTGTAGGCGTAACCAGACTTGTCAACAATTCTAATCTGTTCGGTTTTTGTTTGTGATTACATAATTAAGTTTGTTGACGATTAAAAGTCTGGAATTTTCTGCGATAAAGTCGTCTCTATTGTTGGTAGCATGGAAATCGTATCTAGAAAGTTTCAAATCTTCTTTGTAGGAAAGTTTCTTTTCACTCGTAGATAACAAACCAATGATCTAAAGAGAGTTTTTGAAGAATGAACTGATTTATTAAGAAAACAATATCCCTTCAACAAAAAATTACTATTTTTCCATCTTGACTACTTTTTGTGCTACACCAAGCAATACATAGTCAAATTTTACTTGTTTTACTACGTACAGTACTTTAATTTGTACTACATTTCTTTATATTTTATGATTAACGTTATTTTCCAATTCATTTTCAACCACTATCCACATGTGTCTGCAGCTTTAAGCTTAAAATAATGTTTTGTGTAAAACTGAACATTGGTAATGTAGTAATATATCTTACTTTCAAGAAGTATATCTTTCATTATGTATGATTGTAGTGTAAACACATGATATATATAACGGGTATGGCGTGCTTCTCTTGATTCATAACCCTCCGCTAGAACAAACCAACTTCGATCAGCATTAATTAATGTTTTTGAAGCACAGTGTTCCTTTACGCACGGCCGCGGTAACAAACAAATTTCTACATTACAACCACCACATATGTGATGGTATACCTGAGCGAAAATCGGTGTCTATCATTGATTTAAGTGACCGCACAAAAAAAAAAATGCTATGAACAGATTATTTTATAACAATGAACATGAGAAAGAAAAGTGAAAGTCGAAGCTGCTTCTGCTGAAGGATTGTTACTTAGCAACATTGATCGCGTCCTAAGTCTTGGTCCGTCCCCGTGGGCAGCCGACCTGCGTGACTACTCAGTTGTTCGGCTACAATCAGTTCGCTTTCCTTATTCCACAGAGAGACGTTATCATAAATTCGTTTGTGTGTGAAACTGTTGTTCTGGTAGATGTTATTATTGTTTTCATCTCTCTGAAAACTACCACCGCTAAAGAAACGCGTAGATGAGTAATTTTTGTTTTGAACAGGGTGCTATTTGTAGTCGCCTGGAGTTCACCCAAAACTTCATCGCTGATTCCCTGACAGAGTAAACGCATGACTCATTCGTGTAGGTCGGGATCGTCTTCTTATATTTTAAGGAAACAACTCATAGTTTCAGTGTAAATCGGTATACAAACACATAATATTCTAACCAAACATAAGTCGGGTTAAATTAAAATTATAAAAAATCTGATTTACTTTACTTATTTTTTGGAAGAATAGCTCGCGAAGAAGTAGATTTACCTCAGCCTATTTGCTTGCTTAGTACATCGTGCATATTCTTTAGAAGTGTGTCTAGGTAATTTGAATCTTAGGTAATTACACACAAAAGAATTTCCTACTAAAACGAATACATCCAGTGAACTAAATCCATAGTCAATTGATTCTTATTGTTTTTTCCTTGTCATCTGGTTCCGGAACACCTACATCTTCCCTCTTGTTTCGAGATATATTTGTTGGCAGGGTGGCTAAGACAGCTAAGAAGCTTCATGAAAAACTATAATATATTTTATTTTATCTAGAAGAGTTTATAAAATGTAGATCCATGAAAGCAGTGTTGACAGAAAAATGATACTTTCGTAATTGTGTTATCCTGTATCAATGAAATTGTTGCTGTTTTGCCCTTAATGCTAACAGTAGAGTCGTGTGTCGTGTGGTGAAGGGTAGCGTTGGATGAACCAGCCTGCACGCACCCTCGCATGGTTCGTCAATTATGTTCTTTGTCCATCGGAGTAATAAAATATTGATGTTTTAACGTAGTTTGTTTATTTGTGGCGCGAACGTTAAACAGTGGACTGGAAAAGTTTGTAAGCATTTGTTTATCATATGTAATTTTAGCTAATGATTTTATCTATGCTGTAAATTAGAAAACGTGCAGTCATGTTATAACTCAAATATTTATAATTTTCAGCTTTGCTACAATCCTATAGGCCTAGTACAATACGAGGATTGTCTGTAACGATGTATTTCCCATCAATCTCGTCTATCGAGATTATCTGAGGTAAATTTTGCTTGAACTTTTGCATTTGGGAGTGTTTTAGTCCAAGAATGTTTTAAAACAGCTTTAACCCGGAAAATAACTTTTTTTGTCTAAAATTAAGTTAAAATCATTGTTATCATTGGTTTTTATGTGTCGCCATCAAAGCAACAAAATAACAACGAAAAGTAAACAAAAATAAAATAATGTTACGTTACTAATAACACTCTGGAACTAACAAATGCCACTGAAAATTTTTGGGTAGGCTAACTCCACAACGCCACGTTTAAGCATTGGGTTTGAAATAGCTGTCATCTATAAAAAAAGTACAGCTGCGCCAACTTCAAAGCCTGATTATAATGATATTACATTACAGAAAAAGGAAATTGAAACCAACGAACAAAGCTTGGTTAACGGGTTAACCCGGTACTCATTTGACTAAATACATTTGATAAAGAAATGTACAATATTTTATATTGTACTGTATGTTTGTCTCCAACTACGTTACATACGCACGTCATTTTATATAAACAATTCCAACATGTAAACAAAAAGTCAAAACATGTGGTGACGCAACGTATTTTGCAGACCTTGTTTTCTCTGCAGCTTGAAACAAAACATCTAGATGCCAGTAGTTAGATTTGGTCACTTCTGGCACAGGTCAGCTGCCCCGGAAGCCACGTGCCGGGGCACATAGCTTCCGGTCGTATATTAAATGAGGGGAGGTATGCATAAATTAAAAGTTAGTTCAAAACTAAAATTCAACTTGATAATTGGGTTACGGAAAGTATGTCAAGGTCATCCCGAGTAAGTTTTAAAAAAGCGTATCCCGCTACCACAGGAAATAGTTCTGAGAGTTGAACTACCCGGTGATAGCGGGATAGGTAGATTTAAGTTTTGAACTTTATTCGTAAAAACAGATCCAATCAATGTGCAAAAACAAATACAATCAATGTGCAATACAGGTTGAATTTTTGTGATGAAATACGGAGTTGTAAAAGCAAACGCCGACGACGAGGATGAGGTAAAGGCAGAGTCCCCAGATGACGTATTTGACAAGTTTGAAGAAACGTAATATCTCGAGTTGGTTTTCCCGTTCCAATTGCAAACGTTTAATTTCCAATTTCAATTTTTCTTCTTTCATCTTTTCCTCTTCCATTCTTGTGACGAAGGAAACTTCATCCATCATATCCATCATTAGTGTTGTTTTTTGGTGTTTGAAATTTGAAACAAGTGATGTTGATAGTTCAAATGTTGGAGACGGAATGAGAAGTGAAAGCGAGGAACGTTAGTTAAACGAAGAAGTGGTGGGGGGAAGTTGAATTACAAAGAAGTGGTGGGGGAAGTTGAATCACAAAGAAGTGGTGGGGGAAGGAGGTTGCTCACCATTTGCTTCCGTACTTGTTGTTGTCGTGTCTGATTGTAGAGGTGTAAGTGGAGTAAGATTCAGCAAACTATCTTCATCAGAACTTTCAACCTTATCACAAATAGGACAGGCGTAAGTTATTTCCAGATTCATTTTAACAGTGTTGAATTTACTAACAATTTCGTGTAAAGTATTAAATATTTCTTGCAAATCTTCTTTAGAATTTACTTCGAAACTAGAATTCATTCGTGCCAACGGAGAGTTGTTCATCGTGCGAGAGTCGGCGATTGAATGAAGATCGGCGTTTAGGAAGGAGGCTTATTTGTTGGTGAGCATGAGCTTGTGACCAAGTAAATAGCTAAGTTCCTCTTCTTCGTCTTTTAATTCAATTATACTAACTGAATTAGTTGTTTCGTCTTCCTCACTCTGTGATGATGACGATGAAGAAAATAACTCACCAGGATTTAAATATTTAACCACAATTCTGAACCATCTCATAGGATATTTGTCCATGATAGAAAGTAAATTTTGAAACAATTCTTCCATCTCCTCCCTCTCAGTTATTATATGTTCAAACTTGATAAATTTTGCTTCCATGTTGTTAGTTAGAGTGTTGGAAGTGAAATGATTGAAAGTTTAATATAATATTAAATAAAAATTACAACCGGTAGTGGGGGAAATCTCAAGGTCATCCAATTGAAGTTTTAAAAAAGAGTGTATAACTGAAATTACACATTCGATGGTTCTACAGGATCGGAATACCAATCTGATCTGTATTTACATCTTTTTATCATATGTGTACAAAAATCATCTTGATGAGACTTGGTGCGTTGACAATGAGCTAGATCGAGAGGATGAAATTTGAAACATCTTTGAGGACAGCATGTATGAAAATATCTTGATTTGTAAAATTTGAAAGTTCGCAATTCCGGTGGCGGTAGTTGTTTTGTTTTGCACTTGCAGTAACAAGATCCAAAAAATTCACATTTAGTGCAAGCTAACCCGTCCACCATCATTGGTCCTAAATCTGTACACTGTTGTTCACAACAGTAACGAGGTTCGTACTTGTACTTTTGTTCTTCCATGTTGACGCTGCTGAGTCCAGTGAAAGAATAAGAGTGTATAGTGTTGAATAGTCAGTTTTATGTACTACAAAAAGTGGTGGGGGTAATTTCAAGGTCATCCAAACGAAGTTTAAAAAAATTATACCTTACTAATGTAAGGAATGTTTATACTTAAGAAGTTTATTTCTGTTTATCTTCTTCAGACTTTGTCTGTTTCTGTTTGTTTTCTTCAGCCTTTTTCTCTCTCTCCGCTTTAGCCATAGCGATAAGTTCTTCAGTCGATAGTGGATGTACTTCAGGAAATTTTAAAATTAATTTAGCTTGATATCCTTCTTTAGTTAATATATTTAAATCTTCAGTCATTTGTTCAACGGTGTTGTAATCTTTTCCATAGATTTTTCCATCAAGTTCGATCATCATTCTGTATAACATCTTTAAAATTAGGTGTTGACGCAGCGAGAGTCGGGAAGCGAATGATTAGTTATACAAGTATCATTCCCTTTTTATCAACTTGACATTGATCACGTGATTCCTTAGTTTTATTTGTTAAAAGTTATTTAACATTGGTAATACTTGTGGAACTTGATATTATGTTGACCAGTCGGCGATGAAGATGTTGTAGGTTGTGTTGAAAGAAATACTTCATCATCACAGTATTTTGTTTTAGTAAACATCCTTACATTAGTAGCACTAACATCAACAGTTAAGTGATAACCACCGGTAAGTAAAACTCGCATTTCGTTGGTTAAATCTTCAAGTTGTTCAAAACTCGTAATGGTGTTGGTATCGTAAGATGCACACTTGACCTTTAGGGACATGTTGAAGTTTTGTATTTAGTTATAGAGAGCGAGATACGAAAGGTAGTCGTAGACTGATGAATTTCACAAGTTGATTTTCACTTTTTTTATCACACAAAATTGGGTCAAGGTCATCCCGTGGAATTTTTAAAAAAAGCAACATATTGCTATGTACAAAGACATAACAATATGTTGCTTCTTTTATTTTTTTGTTTTATATCATCTTTATTGAGAAACCATTACAAACATATATATTTGCAAAGTTATGTACAAACTAGTTAGTAGTAGGTGTTACATGAATAGTTAGTTCAGTTGAGTTGTTTCCACTCGGTCCGTGTGAAACTAAATAGAGTGCGCCAGGTTGAATAACTCGAAGATCTTCATTTTGTAGAAGTTGTACAAACCGTTTCGGTAAGAAGATTTAAAACTTCGGTTCGTCACCAACTGTATACGGCGCCTCGCTCAATGTGCAATTAATAGCATCACCAACTGAAGTGTCCATCTTCTTGATTGTAGGTATGTATGATGTAATGTTTTTCTTCTTTTAGTTCAGAACATCTCTTCGTCGGTAAGATTGTTGATTTTGAATGAGCGTTGAATTGATCAACCAAATTTTGAAGAAAGTTCTGCGATGCCATCTTGATGTTATTGTTAATATTCTTGTTAATCTTCTTGTTAATAATAATGTCCGTCGGAGATGTTGTCTCTTCGGAGGTTCGAGTAATACTCATGCTGCGTCATGGTAGCGCTCTCACTTTTATTACCGACATTACCCCCACCATTCTGTTGAAGGAAATTATTCAAGCGGTAGGCATTCTTCAAAGCGCACTGTGACCTTCGATGTTTGAAACTCTTTGATGAAATACAAAGTTCATTGAAATAGCATTGGAAATCTCTATCTATTATTGCATTTATCACTTCGTTGCTTGTAAATGATTGTATCCAATTAGCTTTTTCCAATCCTCTTGTGTAGATAGTTTTGAACTCTTTGCAGTAATGATTCATAATGTGCGGCATCATGTTATAATTAATAAAACCTTCATCCCATCTTAAGTTGTGAAAATGTTTGTACAACCATTTGTTTGTAACTTTCGCTTTAGTTGTTAGTCTATTGAATGGTAATGGAGGTTTGAATAAGTAATGATAAACTACAGATGTGTTCATATCCAAAATTACTAATTCTTTTATAATAAAATTTTCATCATTTCCTCGAAAAGCTTGAAATTCAATTATACCTTTTTTAACTTCCATTATATGTGGCGCATTAGAAAACGAAACCCGTTTGTTCATGATGAAGTCTCGTCAGCAACTGACTTGTATTACAAACACGATTGTTCTTCTTTAACTTCTTGCGCTTCTTCGTCTATATGAAAGTTGGTGTGATAGTTGTTCAATTGTCTCCACTTCTTGAGGTATTCGATTAAAAATTGAAGTATCCACGGGACCGTATGAAATTGGAACGAAAGGTTGTCTGTCCAATGTATCGATTAGATAGTCTTTGATTATTGCACTTGAAAATATTAGTTGTTTCAAATATCTGGTGACGGGACCGGTAGTACAACTTAAAGTGTAAAATTCTTCTTTAGTCAAATGTAATTTTACATCATGTCTAGTTAAATCTCTGAAGCGAACCATTTGTCCCCCACGATGTTTCACTATATCAACTTCAATATTTGATTCCAATAAACTTAATCTTGTTCTTCTTCCAAATGTGTTTATACTCAAATAACATTCCAAAAGATGTAAATGTTTCATAAATGATTCCCAAGAAGTTTCAGTGAATGTAACCATTTTATTTCCATGATTTAAAATAACAATCGGTGAATAATCCAATGATTTTAAAATTCCAACTGAAATACTTTTCGTCATGCATGATGAAATGGGGTAGAAAATCCGAAGAAATACTTCTGTTAAAATATTAGTTGTAATGTTAACTTCAACCTTTTTTCTTTTTACTTCTTTTTCAGCTTCTCCTTCTTCTTTTTCTTCTTCTCTCTTCTTATGTTTGTTAAACTTGAGGAACTCGTCCATTTCTCGTTCAACTTGTTTTTCTATATCTGAACTATTCTCGTCCATTAGAAGTGTATTTTCTTCTCCGTTAGCAGAACTCATCTTGCGAACGATGTTTCCCATACGACGGTCGAATATAAAATGAACTTTCCACTGATGATTTTCTCGCTTTTATGTTTTTCGTGAAATCCTTGAAATTTATACAATCACAAATGTTTGTTTTCAACTTGTTCTTCACAAACGAAATTCTAACCTCAAAAAGTGAAGCAGATAATTCTAACCTCAAAAATCTGCACTCGTTGTACTAATTCTTTTTAAAGTACATTCTTCACAATTCCGGTCAGCGGTGTGTAAGTAACTATTTTATCATGTAGAATTAGACAGTATGCTGAAGTTCCATCCGCTACTGGTTGTTCAAATTCCATTTCAATTTTTATATCCACACTTGATGATTTTACCGATTCATTTTGTTTTGAACAATCGATTACAATTATCGGAGCCTTGGAATAATACTGGTCAGGCGATAATAGTGGTGTATTAGTCTTTCCATAATATGACGATTGAAATCTTGCATACATATCGTATAAAATGGAAAAACGTTTTTTGCTGAACTTGACATTCAAATTGTCATATGGAAAGAATTGAGAGTTTAAGAACACTTTACAATTCTTTATTTTACAGTGATCAAATTGACCGGCATTTGCAGTGATAACATCTTTTCGCTTAGTTTGAACACCGAGTATTATGTACCTTGCCCGTTCCAAGTAAGTTGATGTCTTGACGGTCCATGTTTGTCGTTCTGTCTGAGGTAGTGTAGGATATTCATGGAATTCCCAACTTCGGAATGGCATCACAATATCACGGTCAGACTTTAACTTTCTCAATAATACAATTCTATGTTCATCGGCCAATCTTACATGAGGTACTCTCCAAACAACTTTATCCAATTGTAGTTGCCATTCCAGTTTATCTTCCGTAGTTGCAGGGTCTGCAAGTATCAAGTCCTTGTTAGTTGAAGATCTGAGTTATACCAATTCTTGTTTGACATTTATTATTATTCGTTTGTAATCTTCAGCGAATCCAGAAAGCAATCGTAAGGGTACATGAAAATCAAAGTGACCGTTGGAATCCGGTGTTATAGTGTCTTTATCAGGGGCAACCCATCCGGCGGTGACTATTGAATTCTTCTCATGCGGTGTTAATGATGTTAATCCTTTCAATGTCGTTGTTATACCAACCTTTTTTGTCGAATCAACTGTCACCCCTGATATTTCATATCTTATTTCATCAAAAAGATATGCCATCGGGTTATTTATAAAAGGAACTGTTGAAGCAGTTTTTCCATCCAATTTTAATACCCGTCCTTCAATGTACAAATAACTCTCACACGGTAATGTGTAAATATCTTGTTGTTGAATGGGAATCCTTATTTCATCGTTATTGTTTAATTTTGATGAAGTGTAAGGGTTGTGCGTGTGATATTCCTTCTCCCATAGTGTTTCGTCGAATGTCGGTCCTTGAGATATATCCAGGATATCCATCGTTGTTAAGTTTCAATCCAATCTTCTGTAGAAAACGAATGTTGTCCGATGTTAACTCTTCCAATGTCGAGGAGCTACTGAGCTCCCGACTCTTCCGTTGCGGTTTAAATGATAATCCCATGTTGACCTTTATGTTGCCGCTCTGATGTGTATCCGTATAGTTATCGTTTCTCCTCTAAAGTCAACACTAACACTGTCTTGATCCAATATGTTCAGTACGATGTCTGAAATGAAACTGGTGTTTAACGGTAGGTATATCAAGTTTTGTGGCTTCTCAACAATTTTAAAACCAGGAGCCACTGTTGGATAAAATGTATGTAAAATATGCTGATTCACTCCTTCTCTATACGATCCGTGTATAATATTACACGTTACATCGATACTATTGACTTTCAATATTGTAACAGTTGTATCACCTGAATGAGTAGTTCCAGGAGTTAATATTTTCTTTTTTGTATCTGTAAATCCAAGTAAACTGCCAATGGAGTTTTCCAAGCTGACATCGATATAATATTTTGAAGTTATTTCTGCTTTTAAAGTATTATTGTTTCCTTTAACGGTGATATTTTCTTCTCCGAGTTGTTTTTGTAGTAATTGGTTTATATCATCGATTTCATAAGCTCCAGTAGGAAATGTAATTATTTTCAATTCTGAGTATTTTCCTGAAGCATCTTTAGTTTCATAATAATGTAGTAAATTGTTCTTTCCTTCCGTAACATTGGGAATTGAGTTGTAGGTAGTTAAATCAAGTAATGCCGCTTCCCATAATCTTTCCTTGGATAGACGCAATGCTGGGAACAGCGTACTTTTCAATGTGGATGAATTTCCACTCAGTGACACTGTATACGATGACATCTTAAAGCTGACTGACACTCTTCGCTAGAAACTCCAAACATAAATGCCCACATATTTCAGTATTGTTAGGTTGTTCTCTTTTGTAATTGTAAAAAATGTTTTTGGATTTTCGAAAATAATGTTGAAGTTCTTTCGGCGATGGTAGATTGCCAAAACTGTCAAAGTAGTAAACGGTTTGTCCGAGCTTTTTATAGCATACCCAATGAGTGCCTGGACCATAGGTGGAATCCAAATTTACTATTCCAGTTTCATTTTCCCATATTTTAGTTGGTAATGCATCTTTCATAAAAACTCCTCGAAAAAATGGCATTGTCAAACATTTTACATAATCATTTAACTGATGATTTGTTAAGGCTTTATTTGGAATTATCAATTGATTCTTCTTATTTAGTACACATGGTACGGTCTTAGGTATAAACCTGCTCCGTTTTTTACCATTGACCAAATAGAAGCTTTCTTTACTGTTGCTTTACGAGTTCTACGACGTCTCTTCTTAATGTTTCCACCTCTTTTGGGAGCCCTTCTCTTTGCAGGTCTTCCTCTGCGACGTCGTCTTCCAGCACCAAATTTAGCTTTCGTCTTCATGGCTGTAGTTACTGCCCAAGCCGCTGCTTTTTCTGCAATACTTGCGTCACTTGATTTTATTTTACTTTTGCCAAGCTCTTTCCGCTAGAATTTTATCCGCTATTGATCTATTCGTTGAATCTTTATACTTTGAATATGCTATATCGTGTTCTTTGCAAGCTTGATCTAATTTATTAATTCCAGGATCTCCCCTTGCTAAACGTTTTGACAACTTAGTTCCAGGTCCACAATATTGATAACCTCCGGGCAGATGTAATTCGTATGGTAAAGCGTCTATCGCTCGATTTACAACAGCACCAACAGGAATCCGTTTGAGCAGGGATAATGCAGCTGATGTTATACCACGTCCTCTCTTGCCAATGTCCTGACGACGACTGAACGATGCGGTCTTCATTATGCTGTTTTATGTAACCAACGTCTTCACTCTATGAAATACTTTATGATAATGAATCCTTTTTTTGTGTATTCTATACTTAAATATTCATAAGTTTTACTAGTATCTATCAATGATTTCATCTTTAATCCATTGGTTTCTCTGAGAATCTTCGATTTTATTGTGTTTCATCGATGCATTAATCAAATGATTATGCATATCAATAACTACATTACCTACAAGATTCATTACATACTCTACATTAGTAGCATCTTTGTTACGTGTAAAATTATCAAGATTTGTGATACGTTTACCATTACATGTATACACAGATGGATCGTTTGTAGAGGTTGCTATAACTTGATTAATAGTAGCAACATCATTCGGAGCTATTCCTGCTGATATGTTAGATATTCTTCTATTTTTTCCATCATATAAGTTATTTATTTTATCTAAAACTATAGTTTGTTTCACAACAACACAATCATTATCATCTTTACCAGATTTTACATGGGTTAATCGTCTACCTCCACATATAAAGTTAACACCAGTAGCTGATAGTTGTGGCACTTGTGTTAAAATAACAGCATCATGTTCTTCCGTGCCTAAACTTATATTTGACAATCTTTTATTTTTTCCATCCCACTTGTTATTTTGTAGTTGTAGTAAGGTAAACTTTTCACTTCCTTGCACAAACTCATCACCTTTCTTTGACACCACCTGATTTTGTTTAACAAAAGCGGATGTTCCTTTCTTCAAGCTTTCATTCATTTGTCTCACGGTAGCAGCATCCGATGGAGTTGAACCATCTTTCAGATTGGACAACACTTTTCCATGACAATCAATAACAGCACCATTATATAAAATACAATTATCTTTAATGTATTTAATATTAACACCATCACTTTCTTCTTTAGGATATCCAATATCGTTTATAGTATATTTATAGAAGGAAAATCCATCTTTTTTCTTTTCTGGTATTACAGAATGCAAATAACGCTTATTGATTGTATCTGTATCCTCGGTTGGATCTGCCACATTAGTTATTTTATAATTTAAAGCATTGTACTTTTTTCCACTTTTAGTCTTTTCCAACAGTAAAGCGTATTCCATCGCAGATAGAAAATAGCCTTTATTAACAACATCTCCATTGTTGACTGGTTTTGCAACATTAATAACCCTGTGAGATTTTGCATCATACAGTTGGTTGTTGTCGAGTTTTAAACTTGTAGATGTTTCCTCCTTTACTGTTTTTAAATTTGTTGCATCTCCATCTTCTTCTGGATCCTTAACAAACTTTAAACGTTTATTATTTATGTTATAGTCACCTTCGGGTGTTTACGGTAATCCACTTCTTTTTCTGTTTTCTCCAACTTGCACTCCTAACGCGGAGTATCGTCCGAACTTGTCGACGCTCATGTTAGAACTGACACATTATACGCCTGCAACTCTTATATATCCGCGGACAATTATACGATTATGCCGCGATTCCTGAGTTCGTCAATCAGAGCTACCCATTCATTATTTAAACCTGTATGACCGGCTTCCATGGCTTCATGCAATAGTCTCATTCTATCAACCAATTTATTGATGTCGTTGTAGTAAATCACATTCGTATTGTATAGATTTTTCATCAATCCTTTGCCAGATGTTGAAGTATCTCCTTTACTTTTTTTACCATGTTGTTCAAGAAGTGATAAATCCATAAGTGATAAAGATTTTCTTTTCAGTGGTTGTCTCACCGCTGGTGCAGTACGTAATGTTGGCAATTTTCGTGGAGGAAACAACTTTTTTATAACAATGTTATATTTTGTTGCACGTGAACGATTAATCATTGCATCCTTTAAGTAGTTTCTTTTATGAGCGTTAGTATTTTGTAGAATCTCCTTAAAAACACTGAAATCTTTGGATGAATATCTTAGTGGTATGTTTTTAAAAATTAATTCATTAAGTCCTTTTGTTTCTTTATATTTATGCTCACCAATAATGATGTAATCGTCTTGTGTTATTTCAAGCTTTGAATCGCCGATCTTTAATTCATTCCCATCAATTCTTGCTCCGTATACGTGTGATCTACTCAAATTCGGGTTTGATTTCATGTCATGTAGCATTTTCATTATATATTTTCTTCCAATAGGTCCATGTTGTAATATATCGCTACTCAATTGAGTTAAATTTGGAATAGATTGTTCAGCTTCAGGTATTGGCTGTTCTTCTTCCTTTTCAACAATTGGTTCTTCTTCTTCTTTTGTTTCTTCTTGCTCACTAGCACTTGTATATGAATCATCATCTTCTTCTTTTTTTAATGCTTGTACTTCTTGTTTAGAAACTGGTAGTAAAACATCTCCTTCATAACGAGGTTTACCAATAGTTTCTGATATCTGTTTTAAAGGTTCCGTAATAGGTTTAAATGTAGTCTCTAGAAATTCTTCTCTTTCACTTAAACCCATCCTCAATGCACGATTCTTCATCCTAATAGAATCACTGAGTGATTTTATTTCTTTCAATAGTTTTTCTTGATTCACCATGTTTACACTGTGAAGTTCAACGTGTAACTAGATGTAGCATCGGTAGTTCAACGCATAAATACAAATTTATCCAACTCTATACGATATCTACCATTTTTAATATCTTCTTCCTTCATAATAACGAGAAAACCATATTTCTCATTCCATGCTTTGCCACACATCTCTTTAAATTTCTCAAATGCCATATCCGAATTTACAAGATCATTATATATATGTTTTAAATTTGTTTCATCTTGCTTGAAGATGATCAACATATTTGCATTGTCTCTTATGAGTTGTTTTGGAATCTTACTGTATGTTTGACCAATATAAATGCTATCGATATTATGATGTCTTCCCATAGCGAAGTAATTCCTTATAGTGTCGTGATTTTCACAAGACACATCGTCAAATATAAAAATAGAAAATGGTTTTGCTTCATTTGGTTGCATAATTGTTTCACTGGCATTAAACTTGTAGAAATTCACTTCAGGTACACTTGCAAGTACTTTATCCAATAATTGATATTTTGGTTGTTGCAATGATTTTGAAAAAATGTATATATTGTTAAAGCGCAATCCTTTAGGATTAGTTATAAGGTTAAAAACAACATTTGTTTTTCCACAATTTGAAGGACCAGTTATTAAACATCTTATCGTATTTGGTAGTAGTTCACCATGTTTACCATGATTTAACTTATCATTGTCAACCTCCAATTCATCAATATTATTGATATTAAATCGATCTTTTTGTTGTACAATCTCCATCTTGTGTCAAGGTTAAACACACAATGAGCTATTAAATTACTATACCAAGTCTTTTGAAGGAATCCAAGAGTCTTCACTTTTATCGAATCCTAACCACCGGACTTTAACCATATCCTTTTTCCTTTGCAATACCTTTTCAACAAGATATACATCACCGACTGTTGATTTCAACAATTCATGTCCGTAGAATCCACCTTGAAGTAATTCACCCTTGTTATCCTTTAATAAGTAAGTTTCAGGTATAGTTGGTTGCACTTTATAAACTGTAAATACTTCATTAGTCCAATTTGGTAGATATCTTTTACTAAATACACCTTTGTATTTGCTTATACGAACTTTATCGTTGACTTTAAACTTTTTTGGTTGCAACTTTTCCAATTTAGGTGTTGTATTATTTCTGATGCGTTGTAATACAACCTTAGCATTAGCGCTTTTTACTTGGATAGGTTTCATTCCGATGGTACGATGATATTTGTTGTTATACTCTTTTATAAGTTGTGGTAATATGTCATACCACACGTATGATCCTCGTTTTGAAAATTGTTTGTACATCGCTCCTTTCAATGTTCTATTGAACCTTTCAATTATTGAAGCTTTAACTTCAGAATTTGTAGAATAATGATTTATTTGATATTTCTTCATTAAAGCTCCAAAGTCTTTATTAAAATATTCTTTTCCATCATCGGTCTGTAGATGTTTGATTTTGAATTTATTTCTTTGTATCGTTGTTTCCATAGCTTTTGTAACACTTGTACCAGTCTTATCCTTCAATGGTAAAGCGTCAGCTATTTTAGTAAAACAGTCTATAATTGTTAAAATATATTTGAAACCTTTGTTTAATTTACTGTGCGGTATCATTTCAATGAGATCAGCTTGGTAAAGATCATTCATTCCTTTAATGATTGTACTTCTTCTTGGAAATCTTCTTCTTGCTGGTTTATGTAGTTCATTTACAATCTTGTCCTTCACACTTTCCATCTTCAGGTGTTGCTTGCACATCGCTTGTAAAAATACTGATCCATACAACAGTTCATTCTCTTTTATATAGTTTGAATATAGGTCAAGGCCATTTCATATTAGTGTAAAAAAGAGGGAACATGGCATTGGGCTTGCCATGTCCCCTCTTCTTTACGGAAAGGAAAAAAAGGAAGAAGGTAGAGGACGAAGAATAGGTTTACTGGTCGATAGGGTTCAGGAAGTAGTGGCCGAACGGTAAAGTATTAATTTTATCTTCTAAAATATAGCGCTTGTCATCTTTGTAGCTTAATGCCCACTTTGTTTGTTTGACACTAAAGAGTTGATGATTATAACTTCTAATAGTGTTGAACGTTGCAGTTGTTTCAACATTTTCAAACAAACATCTTTTATAATGTTCAAACTGTACGTTCTTCTTCAGGAAAGAGGTTTTTATTCCTTTGGCCTTTTTCGTGACTTGATGTTGATTCCTTTCGCTTATGTACAGTTGAAATGAATATAGTTTGGACATTAATGCTACAATTTCCATCATCGGCACACCATTTGTTTCATCTTTAAATTTTCCCAATACTTTCTTGTTTCTGTCGTAGTCGTAATTTGGATGGTCCTTGGGATAATCGGAAAAGTCGAAATCATCTTTATACATAAAAGTGCGTAGATCTTCGTACATGTCATTTGTTTTAATCCAGTAAATTAGTGCATCCGTATCCATATATGCAATACCAATGTTCTCTCTTCCATAATAGTTAACCATCTTCTTATAATGAAACTCGTACATGTGTGTTTTGGAAATATCCAAGATTGACATTCCTAGATACAAAGGACGATCCATTAGAACTGACTTCTTGTTCATGGAAATAACAACTAGATTTTCATTAATAATTACAGATGAACCAAAGTTTGGTTGTTGCACTAATTTCTGTAATTTTACTGGATCAGTTACCAATTTGATATCCTTATGTTTCCTTTTGTTTTCCAAAGTCTTGCCAAATATTGCGTTGTTCATTAGTTTGAAGAAATCTTTTTGAAAACTTGATGTAGCGGCGGCTCTTCTTCTTGTGTTGTTGTCAATGTACGGTTTTAACCAACAAGATTGAGAGAATTGTAGTACTCGATTGATTTTTGTAATTCTCAATCCCAAGTCTAAGGCCTGTTGTATCATCCAGTAGTGTCCAACATACCGAGACTTGTTAGTTAAAGTCATCAATAATTTTGGCCATCTTCCAGTTGGAGAAATTTCAGTCTTCGGAAGAAGTGGTAAATCATAATGTTCGTCGTGAAGATGTTCTTGATATTCAAAATCGACGTCGAATATGTAACCAGTTTCTCCATATTTCGGTATATCCATTATGTTTCCAATTGATTCTGGGTCTATCCATTTGAAATTATCATATGGAAGGGGATTCGACATTGCCCATCCGTACAAGTTATTTGCATCAAAATAACCCAGGAATGTTGTTGGTTTTGATGCATCATAATCGGGCAAATATTTATTGTTCGCCTTGACATGACGTGTTACACTTTGCGTCAATCCTCCTCGAACTCCTGATTCTAACATCAACACCATATCTATATCTGTAAGAAGTTGTATTTTACAATTTGTTTCTTTTAACATGGCTTGCCACGCTAGTCCAGGCGAAGTGTACGAATGAAGAGGGTCTAATCCATATGACGCAAAACACGTATTTCTAAATTCTTCCATCACATCACATAATAAAGTCACATCTAATTTGACATAGAAATCTGAATATTCCCCCAATGTTCTAAATCCTAATTCGTTCCATACTTTGCATGCATGATCATAATCATCTTGAGATATATCCATGTCGTACAGTTTACTTTTAAATTCTTCTTTTGGAGGTAGTGATGTTTCATTAAATCTTTCTAAACTGTCTATGTAATCATATGGGAAACACCTTTTCGAAGTACCAGATCCAGTGTGTCGCTGTTTACAATCTTCTTCGTTTCGATGAAATCTTGTTTCCTTAGATTTTCAGAAAGTTTGGACAAACTCGACGGCAAAAATCGGTAGGAGTCCAAGAATCTTAGTTTGACGTTTCCAACTTCTTTGGAAAAACTTATAAACTTCTCTGAAGTTTCAGCTAACACATCGATTTTACCGTCGTCTCTTCCTAATTCAGGTATTATAAAATGAGCGTCGTACCCACTGAGATTATGCAGAACCACAGGGATAAATAGTGGTAAACGATAGCTCAAGTTGCATTTATTACAAGCAGCACCCCTGTAATAACCTGTAAGGTGGTCGTGATCTTTAACTTTATAATTCTCAATAGTAAAATCATTTTTGCACAAGAAACAGTGAGTCGCATTTTCATGTTGAATTTCTTCTTCTTCGTCCATCGGTTTCATTGGTACAATATTTGTATATAATCTTTGTGTATTTCCAGCTATTGAATATAGGTGATCAAGAAATATTTTTTCCGCATTTTCACCACGATATACTAGAGGTTTTGAAGTTAATCCATATCTGTTTAAATGTTCTTCTGATAATGTTGATTTGACCACTAAACAAAAAATGTTTGGTTTGTGCATTTGATACTTTACACTTTTTCTTGCTTCACAATTTTCATCTTCAACTGGAACAAGTGTTGATTCAAAATCCGCATACACAACTAAAGGGATACGGTATTGATGATGAACCTTTTCAAATGTAACGAATGCTCTGTTTTCCGAAGGTAAATTAATCTTTGCTTCATAATTATTGTTACATAATCTTTTGTGCTCTTGTAACCATTCTCTTCCTTGTCTTCCTTCTCGTTGAAAATTAAAACATCTCTTGCAAATTATCTTTCTGTGTCGAGCTTTAGAAAGTTGCTTGTTAACAAGACGATCGAATTGCTTTATGTACACATAGTGAGACACATCTCCTCGCGTTAGTAGTAGTAAATCCGTATGATCTGGTAGCTCTTCTTTTGCAATTCGTAAAGGATACACTTTGTTTGAACTATCTAAAGCAAAAACATTAATAGACGTGCCGGGATTGTTCTTTTCAAATTTTTATATATCTTTTGTAGAAACGGGATATGTTATTCCTTGAAAATTGTACCTGTGTCTTGCATCTTCATATTCTTGGTTGGGTCTTTGTGGATTTATTAATACAAACTTTGAAGTCATAGCATAGCGAAAACATTCATTATCTTCATTTTGAACATTAATACAAGATTTTGTATTTTCAATTATTTTTGGCAAAGGAATGTAACTAAATCCCATTAGTCCATATCCGTGTTTGTGAACTCTTATATCTAATACTTCAATACTTGTAAGACTCCATCCGGATCCTCTTCCTTCGTGTTCCTGAAGTTTAGTTAATATTTCTTCTATACAATTCTCGACTATTGAATCAATATTTGAACTTTCCATGATGGTTCGGTTTTTTGTTATGAATCCTCTTGGTGATAATTCTTCTTGTGCATTTATAAACATAGCTTCTAGTAGTAAACCAAATTTAAGAAAGTTCAATCTTTTCAATTCTTCTTTTAAAGTTTTACTTACGATTGGTTTTGCTTCTCTAATAAATTCTTCTAAGTTCAAGTTTTCATTTTGAATCTTATGATGCATTACTACCTTACCGGGTAACGCAAATAATTGTAGATTCGGTAAAGTAGTTGAAGATGTTGCTGTTATTTCTTCTTGTTCTTCTTGTTGTTCTTGATCTTCTTCTGTGTTGTTGTGAATTAGTTCTTTATGTATATCTAGTAGAATTTCATCGTGAAACGATTCCGAACATTTATCGCAATGATACATGTTGACGATGTTTACTCTTCGAAATTTCGCCGAGAAATGAAATGGGCTCTGACGGTCCCGCTTTTATAACGGTTCCCCCACCACTATTTCGTCATCATCCTCTTCTTCTTCTTCACTATCCGAGGAAAACAAACGTCTTGGACGAAACATTAATCTTCTACTAACTGATTGTTCATTTGTGTTCTCTATTCCAGTTGGAGTTTCAGTATGTACTTCTTCATATTCAAACGATGATGAAGATTCTGATATTACTACATCCATATCCAAATTTTCATTCTCCACATCATTTACACTTCCTACTTCTGATGTTGTTAGATCTACATCCATATCATTTACACTTTCTACTTCTGATGTTTCACTGTTATTATCATTTTCTTCCATATTAAAATCGTCTAGTTGAATTTTATACAATATTTCAATAAGAGGTTTCCTTGGATAATCGGTGTTGTCCACAGGAGCCATTTCAAGTAAATGAGGAATAACTCTTTGTGATTCGGCTTATATGATATTTTGATAAGTATGTCAAGGTCATTTTAGATTAAGCGAGAACTGGGAATAGATCACTAAGCAGCATGTTAATTCATTACTACAAAGTGATCTATTCCCTATTCTCTAAGAAGTGTCCAATCAATAACCAAAGTTCAAGTTCATTTTTGTTCAATTTCAATCTTTTACTTCTTCTTTTATTACGTAGTTTATAGGTTGACAATTCGAATTTTCAAAATGCCGTTTTATCGTTTGTTCCAACGCTTCTATTTTAGCTTCTTTTATCATTAATTCCGTAAGTAACTGATTAATGTAATCAGCTGCCATGTCCACTGTTCTTGTTCGTATTTCTCCTAACCTAACCCCGGGAATCAATCTCTGTAGTCTGTAAAACTAACTTTATTCTTGACTCTCTTGCTTTAGCCATTTCCCGAATCTTTAGTTTTTTATTATCTTTATTTGTAGTCAAGTCCATAACACTTTCCTTCAAGTCCTTACTCGTGACAAGTTTGCTTTCAGAATAATTCGACTATAGTACACTCGTCTTTTATACACTTTCCCCCACCACTTTCAATTTCCCCCACCCTACTAATATAGGTCAAGGTCATCCGGTATTAACGCGAGAACGAGGAATAGAGCACTAAGTGGCATGTTAGTCCATTACCACAAAGTGATCTATTCCTCGCTCTCTATTCTACATCTAATTTTTTTGGGTTTTTGTTATTTTTATCTTTTTTTGGTTTTTCTGGGGGGAATGAGTGTTTGAACATTACTTGGTAGAATGTCCATTTTTCTTCTTCAAATCTTCAATAGTTTCCAACAATTGTAACAAATATGCGTTGGTTTTTTCTAAAGTTTTCAGTCTGCTACATCCGACTTGAATTGAAGGCACTATTAGTTGCAATTTTGCAAATTCTATCTTCTCTTTCTTGCACCTTTCTCTCATTTTTAGGTTTTTCCTTAGTCTTGCCGAAGATGGTGTTATTGGCTCGTACATACAATCTGGATATGGCTTTGACATTTTCAACACTGATGTTGAAGTACAATGAGATACTTGCGGCCGTTGAGCTTGATAATAATTTGTTGTTGGAGTATTGCAATACATCTTCGGTTCTAAGTTTTGGTGGCAATCTGTAGTTGAAAATACTGGTGTTGCAGAAGGATCAGTCATCTTTCACTGTTGTCGTACAGAGTGAACCCTTTTCTAAAGTTTTACCTCTTTTATCACATTTCCCCCCACCACCGACTTATATATTCTTCCCCCCACCATAGTTATTTATACTTGTTTTTTCACATTTCAAATTTTATACCATACTTCCAATATGACATCCGTCTTCCTCTTTTAAGTATTTGACAAATTCAGGACTCCTCGACGATACATTCGGTCTGTTGAGATAGCTCATCACCTTGTGATGGCTTTCCTTATTTTCTATATAACAATACACTTGCATCAGCTTGTTTTCTTCCTCTTTCGATGATATGAAATTTGCAACAGAGGTCCACTCTTCATATTTAATCTTGAAATGGCGCACTTCGAATTCCATGATGTTTATTCTAATGCCGCAACAATAATAAAACTCTCTTCAAACAACCTGCATTTATACACGTTCCCCCACCTAATTATAACCCCCACTCTTTTCCCCCTCTCCTTTATATGTGGAAGGGGTATTACGGTTTGAATGCACGATACTTAATAAATTCAAACAAACACTGTGCACAAATGTCGCAAGTGTTATTACATGTTTCGAATTTCATTATTTGACCTTTTACAAAATGAACTAACCTACCTCCATCATCTTGGAATTGTTCAAAATCTAAAACAGACGCTTTTCCACAATCATGACACATTTTTGTACCATCTTTAAAAGTATAAGCAAGATAGATAGCAAATCCATAATTGTCTCTCTTAAATTCAATGAGCATTTCACGAATTGCTTTAGGTATTTCACACTCATTTGATCTCATGATGTAATGGTAAAGAAACCCATTATTGATAATTTCTTGTAAACACAGAACCAACAACCTATCCATCGTGTTAGACTTATACTGATAGTTACATCTAAAACCTTTTTCTTATATGATTTTCCCCCACCACTTTTATATAGGTCAAGGTCATTGTATATCAAGCGAGAACTGGGAATAGATCACTAAGTGGCATGTTATTCCATTACCACAAAGTGATCTATTCCCCATTCTCTAAGAAGATTGTTGATAATTTAGATTCCTAATATTTCTTTTCCTTCTTCTTCACCTTTTTGAACTGTAGTATTACCAGACATATGTGATATTAGTTTCTTCATTTCTCGATTTTCCATTTCCAATTTCTTCAATTTTAAATCTCTTGCTTCGATTTGTAGTTTTAAATACTTGATGTAACTTCCAGCCCAGTGTAGGGTTTTCAATTTTGATGTTCCCATTGCAATTCCAGGTATTTGAAATTGTAGTCGATTGAACTCCATGTTCATATCTTGTCGGTCTTGTTTTTTCTTTTCTAGTCTTTTCAATCTTTGATTCTCCCTGAACGAAGAGGTCGTATCACAAGGAATATGACGAAACATTTTGGTCAACGATATCTCGAAGAATGAGCGTCTACGCAGAAAACCAACATATTTATGCACTTGCCCCTCCAACTTTAGGCTAGTGGTGGGGAGAATTACATTAATTTGATACTTATTTCCACCGTTACACTTGCTCCATTATCAAAAAGATATTTGTAAAAAGGTCCTGGATACTGTTCTGTTTCACATCCTATATGTTCCTTAAGAAAGTTGAAAGCCAATCTTTTCGAATATTCATTATGATATACTTCTCTTATATTAAAAAGGATTCCATCTTCCAGAAATTTCACTTGAATTAATGGTATTTTACTTACATCACCCTTGTCTATCAAGGGTAGCTTGTAAGTGAACGTATTTGGTGGTAGACTTAACGTTTTATTTAGTTGAGAACAAAAGAATTTGTACATTTTCTGATTATTGTTCGTCATAACAGGAAGATTTAACATTTTATAGTACGAAGATGCAAAACGTTTCGATGTTCGAAACTTTTGTATTTGATAGTTACTCGAAGAAGGTTCGTTAGGATTAAACATTTTTAGTCGACAGTTTCCTGACAAATAAGCTTCTACGCTAATAACCAACACATTTATGAACATTCCCCCACCAACTTTAAACTAGTGGTGGGGAGAATTTTCCTCCACCACTTCTTCAGAATTATTAATTTCAATTTGAATTACAACAAAAATATTTGATGCAAAATCCCAAAAAACAGAATATGAAACAGTCTCTTCTACATCTTGAGATTCATTATGTGTTTCAACCACTTCCATCATTGAAGGTTCTTGATCAATTTCTGTTACTTCCATCGCTTCTTCTACAGGATTTTGTATTATGTCGATTGTTTCGACTTCATCTTCTTCTTGGACTAATGTAATATTTCGTTGTCTCACAATTTCAATTAATTGTATAAAAGAAGTATCTCTAGGAGACATTCTTAACCATACATGTAGCTCCAACAAATGCTGACTTACTAATGACAAAAACTCACAATTTATAAGACTTGCTTGAATAATAAAGTGGGGGGACTACTTTAGTCCAATTCGGATTCGGATTTAGAAGACAATAAAGGTCATATAGGTGAATCCAACGATGAATCTAATATAAATGTATCAATAGCTTCCTTTACTATGTCTTCGTCACTATCGTTTATCAGTTCTTCAAAGAGTTCTTGTTCAAACTGTACCATTTTTTCTTCTTCCATTTTGGAATCATTATCAGTTTCGTTATCATTTTCCTCTATATTGTCTTCTTCCATTTCATTTGTACTAATATAAACATTTTTAACTTCAAAATAATTAACAAATGGAGTATCTTTAGACAGCATATTTGTTCACCATTTCTTTTAAACAGACTAAAAACATGGAGGTTCATAGTCCGCCTTTTATAAGTTTTAAAAAATGGGGAGGGGGAAGGAAAAAGGATTGGGAAGGGATAGGGTGGGGGTAAGGGAAGGGTAATGTGGCTATTAGACCACTTGTGCGACAAAGTAGCCACCAATGCTAACTTCGAGCTCATAACACTTCATAATATCATCCTGCCAAGTTAACATACGTTCTCTAGTATTTGGTGTTACACAGAAGAACCTACTGTCATTATACACAATAGCTGAACCAATTATAACATTGAATCCTAAATTTAGCCATTTGTGTGCTTCCGTAATAAATCTTTCTATTGTATCAAAAGGAAATTGTTCATCGATGTAGATTGGTCTCATTTGTTCATCAAGTTTAATTACATCTTCACCGTCATCTTCACTGTCAGTGCTACTATCATTTTCATTGTCACTGCTACTATCATAATAATCTATCACATCTTCTTCAGGTTGTTGGAAAACATCAGCAATTTCGGAAGGATTGAAGTTTTCACTATGGTGAGGAAGCATTTTAAAGCAAATAATAACGGCAGAGACGAAACAACAAGTGTGGCGCGTGAAAGCAGAATGAAGGAGTGAACAACGCTCGCTTTGCTTTTATAACGATATGCTAATGAGAGGGGTTAACAGCTGTTAAGTGGGTGAAGGTGGGAGGGAAGGAAAGAGAGGGGGTATTTATTTCAAATAATTCGCATAACTTTTGACTAAAATAAGATAGCTAAATTCTTCTTTTACTAAAATGTTCGTCTTCCATAGACCTTTTCAATGATGTATCGCTTGTCCTAATCCGTCAATCCATTATCGAGTTATAGGCATTTAAATTTTCGGGGGGGGGGGTTCCGCTTGAGTGAACACGGGGGGGGGGGGTTCCGCTTGAGTGAACACGGGGGGGGGTTTCCACTTGGGTGCTCATGCGGAACAGATATTCTCACGAGATAGTCGTTGTGTGATAATGAAGACAAATGTTCATCACGCCGCGACCACTAATTAACTCGCATTTGCGGTGTTCACATCTTTCCTACTCATTACATATACGTTTCCTACTTCATTATTTCAAGACTAATTAACTTGCAAAACAACAGTCTCTGTCTTTGAATGTTGATGAGGTTTCATTAGGAACCATTCTTTGCACGCTATATGAAGCTACACCAGCAAATAATGCAACGACCTTAGAAAAGTAGGTCACGAGACTTAGAGTATTAAAAAATAATGGGGGAGAAACACAACGCTATAACGCATTGTGTTTCTCCCCCATTATTTTTTTTAGCAAAATTTGGAAAAACTATGTGAATTTACTGTTTACGTCCCCACCTTGTAATACGATCCTTTTTATCCCTGAGGAGAAAGTCTTGAGAACTTAAATTGTTAAATCTCTTCTCTTTACACAAATTGTCAGGAACTTTAATTTTATATTTATTGCCGTTACATTTTGCCAATACGTGTTGGTGGTCAACAACACTTAGAAAAAAATATCTCAAACCTTTCTTAAGCCTCTCTCCTCTGACGGATATCATTTCAGGATCGTCTTCAACAGTGGGGATTTCTGTCAGTTGTGGTTCGGAAAGATGTTTCACGATATGTACACGGCAGAAACGTTCGTTCTTAACACATTTCCTACCACAAGCTGATCCTTTCTTAATTCCCCTAGCGAGCACTTCAGGGCAAGTAGTGGGGCGGCTAAATGCCCTACGACGCTCTTCTTTTAATAATTGGAAACGCTCTGAAGGAGCAGACTTAGGAGATTTATTTTTAGGATAGGTGTGATCTTTAGGAATAGTAAGTGGTGGGGTAGGAGGCAATGGTGACAGTGGAATGACAGGTGTACTAAGACGATGAAGCAAGGTTTCAAATGAAGGGGTATTAGGACGGGGAGCTGGCTTCTGCGGTGGCGGCATGTTAGTTGAAGGCGGTGTGGAGTCATTTGAAGACGAAGGCGGTGAAAATATGCTGCGACGTATGGTATTGTTGGACGGGGGAAGAGGAGCTCCAGAAGTTGAAGGTTTCGAGTCTAGTTGCTTCTTATACCAGTCGGGAGCATTTTTCAAGCGAAGAGTTTTCTTGACTGGAGTTGAAGCCGTAGTAGAAGTAGAAGTTGAACTTGTAATAGAAGAGCAGGCTGTAGTGGAAGTTGTAGTCGGCAGGGATGACATCGTGGTAGTTCTATTCGCAGTTCGCAGCGTAACGTCTGGAATCAGAATGAAATGTTAGCCGTGGTCGATGCGTCTTTTATAACGGTATGCTAATGAGAAGGGTTAACAGCCGTTAAGTGGGGGAAGGTGGGAGGGAAGGAAAGAGAGGGGGTATTTATTTCAAATAATTCGCATAACTTTTGACTAAAATAAGATAACTAAATTCTTCTTTGACTAAAATGTTCGTCTTACATAGACCTTTTCAATGATGTATCGCTTGTCCTAATCCGTTAATCCATTATCGAGTTATAGGCATTTTAATTTTCCGGGGGGGGGTTCCGCTTGAGTGAACACGGGGGGGAAGGGGGGGGGTCGGTCATTGACCCTTCCGAAAGTGGGTCAAGGTCATTTAAGACTTATAAAGAACCAAGGTGATGGGAACAGTAGTAACTGTTCCCACCACCCTGTTTGCCTAACGGTTCCCACTCCCAACCCACTAGTTACGTTCTGCGAGGGACATCGACGCAATTTTGTTTGGCCCGTCCGGGTCCATCCGTAACGGGCCGGTCCGGGTCCATCCGTAACCGTGAATTCGAAGGGAAACTGGAACAGCTAATGCAGAAACGCAACTCTAACACTTACCCAACTAATCCCACCCATCATATTCCTAAACAAAATGCAAAAACCTAGTCCGCTACCTACAATTTGCGGATGTCCCACCCCTTCTAAGTGAAGTTCAACCGAACTTCTGAATTTACATTTAATCTACCCCCTATCATCTAGCTGAAAGGCAAAACAACAACATTAATTATAAATACCAACACTTAAAACTAACAACACATCATTATAAAATATCAAATAATTCAACACAACCAAATACCATCATTATTCTTAAAATTAATACACCTTAACGCTAAACACAACTTATAACTAACATCGCAATGCGCAAATTAATTCTTAAATTAAGTGCAACTTACAACTAATATTTACACACACACACACACACACACACATACCACATTGCATTAAAGAACGCAACGTAGTATAAGAAGTTCAAATATATATAGGCCTACTATATATTTGAACCTCTTACCGAGTCGCCAACGACTTTTCGCTATGAAAACTCGTTGACGACTGACGCGAAAATCGGGCTCGTATCGCTCCTCGGGTTTTCGAGTGGTGGGGGTAATTAATGCAGTGGTGGGGAAATTGTTTCACTCCAGTACGGTCTTCAATCCACTCCAGTTCGCAGCAGTGTAAAAATGAAACGAAGGAGTGGGGGTGGCGCATGCGCAGCGACGTAAAATCCAAGGTTTGAGGTTAGAACTTTCCGTGCACAGTAGAGCTAAATTGAGTAATACAGGACTCGGCGCATGCGCAATAGCGAGGAGTGATTCCGATCCGGAGAACTCGTTGCATTCGCAGCAGCGCTAAAGTGAGTAATACAGACTAGGCGCATTCGCAGTAGCGCTAAAGTGAGTAATACATGACTAGGCGCCGTAGCGTGAAGTTGGCTCACTCCAGTACAAGTTATAGCAGCATAAAAATGAAACGAAGGAGTGGGAGCGGCGCATGCGCAGTGACGTAAAACCAAGGTTTGAGGTTAGAATTTTCCATGGTGGCTGCCATGTTTAATTCTGTTTCATTCAAACAATGATGTGAAGTGGATGTGAAGTGTGGTAATTAGATGGGGTTAGCAACCGGTCGTGACCGGCCATTGACCGGTCATCGACCCGGCGGGGTTCCGCTTGAGTGACCACCGGGGGGGGGGGATTTTAATCTCCATTTTAATGGGGGGGTTCCGCTTCATTAGTCACCGGGGGGGGGGGTTCCGCTTGAGTGAACACGGGAGGTTCCACTTGGCCGCTCATGCGGAACTGATCTTCTCACGCGATAGCCATTATAAAAGGAGATTGTTCATCGCGCCGTGACCATTAATTAACTCGCATTTGTGGTGTTCGCATCCTTCCTACTCATTATATATACGTTTCGCCAACTTCATTATACAAGTCTAATTGCTACTAACCTGAAATTTCATTTACATTAGCACATGTCGTCCTGTTTGAATCACCTTCGCGTGCTCGACGTTATATCTCATTCATCAGTCTTGTTCTCACTTCTACACGTCTGACATACTTCTTGTGATGGATACGCAATGTTGAAATTGAAACTTTTGCGGACACAACATATATTACGAAATAATTCCAAACCATCGGTTTCAAAGACTAAAACAAATTTAACAAAAGTGAGGAAGAAATTAAGTTTTAACCCGTTATACTCTGTTAGAACTTCGCAGGTTCACGTTGATGATAATGTTATTCACAACATTTTGCGTTCGATGTTACGTTTCCACAACTTCGAACTTGTTACACCTATCGACTGTGTTCAGCAGGTTTTCATATTTTACCCCCACCTTCTTTATATAAGTGCGCTCACGACAATTCCTGTTTCATTCTTCTATACGCTCTTCGACCGACAACTACTCCGCTCTAAATTACACACTACACGAAGATGGATACAAACCAAGAACAAGTACAAGTTCACGAAATATCGTCTACTACCCACCCGAGAGAGAATCCTCCGAGAACTTCGCCTTCACCGAATCCACAGAACCCCGTCCAAGTTTCGGATGTATCTTCGACGGCGAAGAATGATCTTGAAGCTATTCTTCGGTCGCTCGTCGGTTTCGACTGACCTGTACGACGATCGATGTTAAACTGAACTCTTAGAAGTTCAGTTTTTTTTTAAACTTTCTCCGGATGGCCTTGAAGCAATTATCCCCTCTCCCTTTTCAACTAACTTCTCCTTTTGTTCAACTGTTGAATTTCAGTTTTGAACTAACTTTTAATTTATGCGATGTTTTAGTTGATCCGGTTAATTTATGCGCACATTTAGTTCAGCCCCGAATTGTTGAATTTCAGTTTTGAACTAACTTTTAATTTATGCGTAATTCTACTTCAAACGCTCACCCCGCCTCCTCCCCCCTCATTTAATATACGACCGGAAGCTATGTGCCCCGGCACGTGGCTTCCGGGGCAGCTGACCTGTGCCAGAAGTGACCAAATCTAACTACTGATGCCAACACTTGCAGAAAACTTGAAAATGTGTTTACTTATATTTCAAATTCAATTAGGTTCAGTATGAATGGAATGCACTCCATCTCGTTTATCTGAGTTTGTCATTCTGTTTGATGACACAGTAGCGGAAATACCTGACTGAATCCTGTTTATTTTGAACTTTGAAGATAATTAGTTTGTAATTTTCGTTTGAATAAAAAAGTTAAGTAATTAATAAATGAGTTTTTTATTTGTTACTTAATTAATTGTCAACTCGACCGACGTGTTGGTCTCGGTGTCCTCAGTACCATCTGATAACGTCCTCCTTGTTGACACACGGTATACATAACCTTCATTCTTTTTGTCAACACATAGTACAGTAAGTACAAAACAACTGATTTTATATGCAGAGATTGTAAAAATATTCGAATAGGTGGGTAAAGGTATACACAGTACGTATGTTATGTATGCCTGTATGCATAACACCTTAATTTACTGTTTCTACAAAATGATGCTGGATGCAGTGCAGTTGTGTTGGATGTAACAATAATATTTTTATTTGAACACAGGGATTAGACGATTTCCCTTGGTAAAAGTATTCACAGGTCAAAAAGCACCGCCGTAGCATGCGTTCCTTGAACTCCGTGAATCATTATTTCAGTGAAGCACAACAATGGTCTCAGCTGTTTCCTTTGTCCCGGCCATTGTCTTGTTCTTCTAATTACCAAACATAATACGAGTATTTCAAGAATAGTGAACGGTCTTTCTCACGGCTTGAAAATTTGGGATTAGTTGAAGGAATGCAAATCCAAGAAAAGACAGCATAAATTGCACTTGTACGCCTTTATCAAACAGCCACAAAACATTTGCTCTTAACTCTTTACCTGCAATCATTAAAATACCCCCTTTGCAGCAGACCTGCGTACTGAGAAAATTTCCAAATAAATAGTTGTTTGTTCAACATCAAAAAACCTATTGGGTATATCTTATATAATTCATAATCTTTACAAGGAAATATTATATATTTAATGGCATTTTTCTGAGTTAATTATTTTTTTATAATTTATATAATAATATTAATATTGCAATAAATTATTTTTTACAGTATAAAAGAGCATATCCAAAGCTTCCATGCAAAAGGAATTATTTGTTTACAATCCCAAAACATAAATATTCAAAATTTGACAAATGCAGAAGACAGCTGATCAGTTGATTATTAGGAACAGACACCTTATTATCTCCATCTCTCTTGCCTCCATTTTACACTTATTTTCCATGAGAATACTGTGGGATTTTGTATGTAGGTTTGCTGCCATGCGGGTTTTTGATCAAATTTTAATTGCTCTTCAAATAGGACAGGTCATAAAAAATTTCACTAAGATATGTTGATAAATAAGCGATATATAACTTTTAAAGATTAACCCATAAGAATAAAATGGGAAACTTGATTTAAATTTTCTCTTTAACCAGTTAAGCTATTTAATGATTAAAAAAAATACTAAATTGTTGGTTTTTAAGCTCTTTTAAATGGTTTTGGTTTAAATTCTTAAATTTTGAAAATTGAATAAAAACCCGTTCCCATAACCCGACAATGCTGCGGTTCGCGATCTCATGATAATAGACCTGGTCTTTACACCTTCATACCAAATTTCATCAAAATCGGAAGTCCCCTTCAAAAGTTATCGGTTCCACGGACACACATTTATATTTTATACATATACTGTATATGAAAACGAACGAATGGTGTTTTTGGCTTCTGGGGACCTAAAAATGAAAAATAAAGTGGTCCCGGGCTTAGGTCTTACCATGACTAGTGATGTGGGCCGGACAAATGCCCAGTGGGCGGGTCGTTTATAAATGGGCATTTGCCCGGGCATTTGCCCAAAGCGATTTTAAGCGCCCAAAAACTGGGCGTTTATAAAAAGTTCAGTTTAAGGCGCAATACAAAACCTGTAATATTTTCAGTGTGGTATTTTAAATAAATATTTTTCTAAATTGTTAAATAAAATCTTTTTTACTGATTAAGCAGGTTTCTACTCTGTAATTCATAAATATGTGCATAAGATAAATTTATAATGTCTAATTAATTGAATTTAAAGTTAAGTATTAAGGTTTTGTTAGTAAAACAAGTGCTTTTAACCACAATGTAAATTTCCTAACATAAAAAGGCACCTATAAAATTATTTTTATTCATATACAGGGTGGAAAAAAAGTCTGGAGACGATTTAATGTTTTTAAAAGTATTTAAGTAACAAAACTAAAACGTTGCATATTGATTTTGAGTGACCAAGACTACTTCCTAAAGTACTTAGTGTCCTTGGATCTCAAGGGGGGACGGTCCACAAGGAGTGAGAAGAAAATCTTAAATGTAAGAATAGGCCTATGTCAATATGTACATCAAATTAAAGGCTTTGAGACTGGAGAACAATGCCGCAAACCCGATCTCAAAAAAATGACCGAGTAAAAATAGCAGGCGATCAAACTTTGTATTAAAATCCTATTGCTGAAAACAAAAAAATGCAATAACTCCCAATCCACTCTACCTTTTGAGGTCGGGTTTGTGGCAAATTGCTCAGAATGCAATGTACTTTAAACTGATGTATCATATGACATATCGGAAAAGTGATGAAGATGCTTCTGAATCTGAAGAGTCATTAGTTTAAGGAATTTTTTTTGATGAACTGAAGTTTTCATTATGCCCATAATTATTAAAGTTAAGACTGATTCATTGTGTGTAATAAACAAATGTAAATTAATTCTATTACATTAGCGAGATATTTTAAATAAAAGTAAACCTATGAAGTTATTTTCAGTCTAAATTATTTCCTCTTGTTGACAAAAGAAAAGTGTTGACTCTCTAGTACTGACTTCCTACCAATATAATTAAAATCATACAAGTAATTATTTTTTTAATATAGGCTATTATGTAAATATCTAATGTAGAGGTTTCAAAAGTTGACTAGAAGAGTAGTGTTCAATTTAATTTCCATTAATTAGGTTTATTAGCCTTTAACTGGATAAACGCCCGGCACTTATGGATTTTGGGCGGTTATTTGGGCAAATGCCCTGGGCATATGCCCTGAGATTTAAACGCCAGGGCGTTTTACATCACTAACCATGACTACTACCGTAATAGCGTATTCCCTATTTGTCTAAATTCGCTAATATGTCCCAATTTAAGAAATGCTGGACATAAATGTTCTAACCTTTCAACTCATTTTATTCGATTTTTTACTTAAATATAGAAGTTTGCCATTACGTTTTTACGTGGAATCTCTTTCGTCTGTGCCAAGAAAACCTGTGTTGGCGTTGGCTAATGCATGCAAACGCATACAATACTCGCGATACCGGTCCGGTGTACGATGAATACACCTGCCAGTCAACACAAGGTCGGCGACTAGAGATTCCTCTGACGGGATCTGCTCGCCCCGCCCGCTGGAGTCTGACGTCATCGAGTCAGCTGATCATGTGTGATACTGGTGACTCATCGCCAGACAGTGGAAGTGTGTAGGATTGCTTGCTCCAGTGAATGTGTGTATCATGTGGGCTCCACGTTTTCTGGCCGACCTTTTTATCGATGCCTTTTTGAAAAGCTGTTGAAAATTCTCGTGCACTTGCATCCTAGGGGTAGGAGGAAAGCTGATGTAAAGGTATCTCAAAGTTTATTTATTGCTTAACTAAACGTTTCCCAGGATTTTTGTCGTTTTAATTAAAGTAAATATTTAAACTATGTGCAATTCCAATGTAATGAATTATTTACACCACCGCGTGTCTGAGAATAATCTGCTACAATAAGCATCCGGCAAATACTGCATACATACTTAAGATTTCACGCTTAAAAAGTATTAAAGTTGAAAGGGAAATAACCTTTAATGTGGGATAAATAAGGTGCCACTTTCATAGTAACATATATTTTAGTTGACAAAAATCCAGGTCTGCAAATTAGCGAACATCCACACTTTGTTATACTGTCTCAAAACATTCTATTCTATTCTGGTACAAAACTGTTTTACTTGGTGAAAGCTCAATTTCCTTTCGCAGGATATGACTATGCGAAACCTCAATGATTAAAAATGAATCGCTTGAAACTTGCTATGTTTTCTGATTAGCGATGTAAAATGGTGTTACCAGTTCGTATGAATGCTCCAACTATTGCCACTACCACCTTCCTTGGTCACGTACCAAACGCTAAACTGCCGCGTTTGTTTATACAGGCGAATCCACCCGTGCTGCGACTCACGGCCCACCGGTCTCCATTGTGCATGATTATTAGTTTTTCGTCGTTATGTTATGGTGTGAAGTTTTAAATTACAGTATGGCTTTTTTAACTGTCTTAGACCTATAGAAGTATTTTTATTTAAGGAAGAGCTTTATATGTACCGTATTTCATATTTATTAGAATCACTGACTTTTTTGCATTTGTTTAACCTCTGCCTCCACGGTCATTAAAATCGTCCCATGAAAATATTACAAACGAATATTTCATCGTTGGCTGAAATGTTTTAGTTGAGGATAATTGGCTTATCGTCTTTTACACAAATTTTGGACGATTTCATCAATGGTTTATTTTAGTTTATTTCATTTTTTGTTGTAATATTTTAATATTTTTTTGTTATATTCACCTATGTTCAGAGAGACAAACTCTGCAGACGAGTTTGGGGTTTGATCATTTCACAGTTGCTATCACTACGTTGTACAGTTGTTTCTCGAGGTCAACGTATGCGACCGATATCGAGGCAGTCGCTTCAGGTTGCATTGATTGTCCTCAAGTTTTTTATCACCTTGGACTCTGGTTCCAACTTGTTATCTCCACGTCTGTTATCTACACGGCTTTCGACAGACTGGCGTTTACAACTCTGCCACGAGGCAGAACATATCCAGAACAAAGTGCGATCACATAATCAATGGCCTACACACAAGTCATTGTCGTTGCGATAACGCGGGGCTCGTCTCCGTCTCATCGTGATACTGCACTAATTAATTATATCCAGCCTTGCATCTCTACTTCCTATTGCGTCTCTATTCAATTCCTAAGGCGTTAAACTGACGCTCCTGTGATTTAAATTGGTATTGAATATACAGTAGATGAGTTCTGCTCCTAAATGACACGTCAATCTATTCTTGAGTTTTATCCAAACTGTTTTTCCCCTTTAGATTAGTAACTTCAAAAGTTTAAACAGTTTACTATCTGTTGCCGCATTCTTTGCAAAGCCAACCAGAGGTAATTGTTTCCTTCATTTGAGCTTGTTCGCTATGCTCACTCCTCAGGTTTAACTCGTTCGCTGTGCTCACATCGCCACATGTCCTTTAGTTTTTTATTACCAGTCATCCCTCAATACTTAAATGAGTATAGCAATATAGAATTAATTAATTTTCCTAAATGTAATCATATACCAATACAAAAAAGTTGCTTCCATGAGAATAACATGGTAACTTTGAAGATGGTAGGGTGGAACGCCATCCAGGAATTTGGATAAAAAAACTATTTAGTTGTAATACATAATACCTACAGAATCAGTGTACCAAATTTCAGCCTCATACCAGTCATACCTACATGGGAGGTTGGAGAATTAGTGATGAGTGAGTCAGTGTGGGTTTTGCCTTTATAGATATAGAAGATTTAGTGAACAATAAAAAAGGAAAGTGTTTATTGGAGACATAAATCCTTGCTTACGCAGATATTTTATATGTTCAACTATCCTCGTCGGAATTCCAGTTTGTGAATAATGAAACATGTGATTTATCATCATGTTCGTTTTTCACGTTACTTTGCTTATGTAAGCATATTTAATGGCGCTAGTTTCCCTCTCACAATATTTACTCTGCATTCTGTGAAGATTATATAGGCTAATTAACTTTACTGTGATAAGTTTTTTACCACTAGTATAAGTGTGAATTATAAATGTTAATACTATGATAACAGAGTTTTTATTTGATATCGTGTTTATTTCCCACATTTTTATGCTATCCGTCTCCGCTTTTCCAAATAGATAAGTGAACTTGGCATGTTTTTAGAATGAAAATCGAATTTAGTGACAGTAAAATTGTTTAGTTTTTGTTGTAGTTGTGTCATTGAAGCACATGACAAACTAAAGTGTTGATCTGGTATGTAACTAGACGAAGCTTTGACAACTTTGATTTTTAATATGGGTGCTCATCAGAAATGAGAACAGAGTTCGTAAATATTCATATTTTGTAACTACTCATTTAATTTAAATCTCAGAGATTTGACAAAAGCAATTAATTTTAGCTTTGTCACGAGATATTTTGAAACAAAACCAAATGCATGAATCTTACATTATATGGGGAAAAACTTAAACATTTACATTGTATGGACCATTTCAACTTTAAATGGTAAATAAAAGGATTTTGTAAATAAATTGAAAAAATATCTCTTGATATTTCGTTCAAAACTCTCAACGTTGGATAAATATCGATGACAATTTTTATTTTTAAATGTAACCGAATCCTCAAGTTTTGCCTCTCGCTCGAGTCAAAGCCCTCGGTCCAAGACGTTGCTCCCATCTCTGGTTACACGCTTGAAACTTTTAATAACTTGACTTGTCGTAAACACTGTTTAATGAAAACCTTTTAGTGGAAACTAAAACTTCATTTGCGTGTTAAATAAAAATATTTAGCATTATTTTAATTTATTTTAACACTCAGTTTATTGACACCCAGAGACGCTCGATTGTAGTTAATCAAATCACTTCCATCCAACCGCCTTCGCGCCCAACTCATTTCCTGATAGAGAGCGCCTGAGTCACCCGAGTAGGCCGCTGTGCTTTTCCTTTGTCAACTGTTAATACTCGTGTTCGGTAACTTAGTTTTCACTTACAGCATAACCGTATAGAAAGCGGTTAATAAATAGTTGTCCCTTCCATGCAACTTGCTCGCTGGGCGAGTCATTAGTAGTATCTGTTAGTGAGCTATACTTGATGCACAGAGAACCTACTCGCTTTAAAGAGAAACTTTACTCTCTTCTCTCTCTCTGTGATATTAGCTATAATTCATCTGAGCTATAAGGTCTTAAGTTAGATTCGTAACTGTAAGTACACCTGAATCAACCTTTATTTTTCATAAATTGGTTGATAAAATCTATTAAATAAAAAGAACATCTATTGGGATGAAAATACATATCAAATTAATTACATCTTGTTAGGCCTATTAATAATTTTTGAAATTGTAGACCACAACAACACTATTGGCTAGAAGTTTTAATCATTAATCACTTTGCAGTATTGTTCGTTTGTTGTGGAACTTGTCATTATCTTGCTAAAACAGTAGTTGCATGCAAAATGTCAAGTTTAACGCGAATGAATGAATAAAATATGAATGAACGAATGAACGTGAATGAATGAATGAATGAAATGATGAAAATAATATACTTTGTTTATACGTGAAATACTTGGAGGGTTAAATGGTATAATTCAAATGGAAGTACGCTGTATTCCAATTTCAAAGACAATCGTTTAAAACCAAGCTTTTATTGTTCTTATACCTAATCAGGGATGTTTTGGTGAAATAATTCATTAGTTTAACGGATTTTTTTTTTTTCTTAATGTTATTCTGCGTAAATTTAGTTTATCGTTGAGGGCAAGCAATTAATTGCAAAAGCAATTTTGACAACAATATTGTACATATTGTACAAATTTGTGTACATATTGTAAATTGCGTGGAATTCCTTACAGTGAGGTACAGTAGTTTAATTTGATAATGTAATCAACAATTTTCTTGTTATAAGTTCATAAAGAAGTAAAAGGATGCTACCCGCTTGAAAATGGATTCTGTAAACTGCATGGCTAAGTATCATGTACAGTATGCTATTTATGCAAAGTTACAAATTCAACTAAATGCTGTACTTGGTCATAACACGTAATTTTTCATGTATTATCAATAGGGCTGAACAGAAATGGGCTTTTACCAAAGAATTTTTTTTTTTTCAATTTCATAATTATTTTATTCAATTTAGAAAGATGTGTAAACTCTTTTAGAATGAAGTTTACTAATAATGTTCAAACAAAATAAACAAGTGCTGAGAAAAAATCTTATTCTATGCAAAAAATAATTACCTTTTGAAGCACATAATACAAATGAGTTTTAAATAAACAAGGACATTGAATTGATAGAGAAGATTGATGAAATACTTTTTGTTTTCTGAGAGAAACTTACTGACAGATCCTATGAAACTTAAATCTCTTGATAAGATAATTGCTATTTATTTATTGAACTCATAAGTTGAACAGACTTTCGCTTTTACTCTTCTTTTGTGTTTGCCTTCTAAGTTGACTTAAGCCAAATACTTTCTGTCTTTATTATTTGTTTGGCATTTTCAACTCCCCTAGTGCAAAAATACATATAGCGCGTATTTGCACACTATATATAAAAAAAAACACCTCATGCCTTAGCTTTTATATATATTTTTTTAGAATGTGTTTACCTCAAAACCCCAAATAGAGACTATTTTTAATTTCGTTAATGACTTACATTGAAGCTTAACAAATCTGCTATTGTATTCTACATTTTGTATGTACGTATTTTTAATAATGGCGGTTGGCATAAGTTTAAATTAAGTAATATCAGGCCAATTCGTCCATGGAAGATTCTTTCTAATTCGTCTTTACTCTTCGAATCCTTAACAGGTAGGTATGTTTTTCCTTAGTGACTAATGTTTTTATTTCCTCGAGAAAACATATTTCTTGGACTTGGCAAAGCCTTAACATGGTTTACCATTTATGTTTCATTATAAAAAACTTACATTTTGTAGTCCACCAAAATATTATTTTGTAACTGCTTGATTATAAGCGAAAGTTTAACCGACCGAGTTACTCCAATAAAAACGATGAAAATCCACTTATAGTTTTGCCTCTAATGAGATATATATATTGTTTTATTAAGTAGTGTTTTATAATGAATGTCGTTAAAGTATATGTAACATCAAAGGGTAATAAAAACATTAATTTGATTTTATCGATTTCTTTGATGAGTAACTTAACCACAGTCTTACATAAAACTTAATTTATATCTTAAGTTATCATTAAAAAAATTACATTAAAAGAAAAGTAGGTGCTATGGTTTGCCCTGTGCGTTGATTGGAATCTCACGTTTATATATAGAGATTTTAAAATACAGTATAGGCAAAATCTGTCTTTGAAGACAGATCTTGAAATTTGTTAACAATTAGGATATAAAATGTTTGCAAGTATGTAAATAAGTTACTCAGATAAAATTTCTAATATGTTCATGATTGTTACAGTACTAGTTGTTAAGGATTAACCTCTAAATAAAAAATAATTGTTTTTTCTTTAAATTAGCCGGAGTAATCAATAATAAACTAATGTAATAACTTACAAACTTGCATTAATAGTTTCAATCACAAAGTTACAAGCTTTTTACACTGTGCCAATTTGCATTTTTGTTTTTATAAATTGTAGTTAGTTCTATTACTAAATAAAATTACACTATTTGTTTCTTAAACTACATCTACATCAAATAGATTACCAGCATCCTTACCGTTTACGTTCCAGATGGTTTCAAGTAGCCAAATAATGATTTCCAATGATGTCTTCGCCTTATACTGTTAATTCATTTTTTTTGTACAATTTGTCCTTGATCCTTTATTTTTTTACTCAAATTTTTATTTTATGTCTCTTTATTATGTACACCCCACAGTTGATTTGATACTTCCAATGGTTTTCTTTTACTGTTAATTTTTCGGGCCATCTTGTTGATTTCCTTATTTTCGTACTTAAAATTTTACTTGAATTTTCCTTCTTGGTAAACACCGCACAGTTGATTTGATACTTCCAATGGTTTTCTTTTACTGTTAATTTTTCGGGTCATCTTGTTAATTTCCTTATTTTCGTACTTAAAATTTTGCTTAATTTTTCCTTCTTGGTAAACACCGCACAGCTGATTTGATACTTCCAATGGGTTTTCTTTTACTGAAAATTTTCGGGTCATCTTATTAATTTCCTTATTTTTTTACTTAAATTTTTTGTTGAATTCTCCTTCTTGATAAACACCCCACAGCTGATTTGATACGTCCAATGGGTTTCTTTTATTGTAAATTTTTCGGGTCATCTTGTTAGTTCCCTTATTGTCGTACTTAAAATTTTGCTTGAATTCTCCTTCTTGACAAACACTCAACAACTAATTTAATATTTCCAATGTGGTTTTTCTACTGCATTTAATTTGGTGTGTGTGTGTTTTTTTTTAATTTTTCTTCATATTTTTACAAATTTTGGAACTAATCTTATTTTTTATAAATGTTACTACACAATTGGTTTTAGACTTCCTTTTAAATTTAGTTCATTTGATTCCTAATTTTTCCCTTTTTTAATTTTAAATATTTGTTTTCGTGTTTTGTTCTTATTTTGTTCTTTTTTTGTTGTTGTTTTGTTGTTTTGTTCATGTTGTCTTCCAATTGGTTTGATCGTAAATTTTTATTCATGTTTAATTTCTATGTTCCCAATAAAATTCCTGCAAAGAAAGTAAAAAATTCTATCACACATTGATAACGTATAACTCATTTGAGAATCCTGATGTTATATTCCCGACAAAAATGCAAATTGGCTCTTTAAAGGGCTTGTGGTCTTAATCCTATTGCATTGACAAAAATACATGCATATACATACATACAATAGAATCCTGCAAGTCCCATGATCAGAATCCTAGCTTGGTCCGACCGTGTTGTTGGCATGATGGGCTTCCAACAGTCCGACCTCGGCTAGGTTTCCTCCTTGCTTAGTCCGACCATGTTATTGGAAATCGATTCAAATTCAAATTTCTTCATTCATAAAGAAGTACAGAGTGCAACTTTTGAACAGTGTCAGAAGAAATACATATAAATATTACATGCCTGCCTTAAGCGTAACAGACTTATATTCTATAATATTAATAATAACAAACAATAATTGATTTCTGTTTTCATTTCCGGCGCCTGCCGACGCCAATTACGCTTTTTCAGTGCAATATTTCGATCAGTGGAGCAATGATGTTCAATGCGGTTAGTACAAGATCGTGCAACGTTTTATCGGTAGGTACAATTATTTATGTATGACAGTTTGTGAAATGTAGGTTCAGTTCACCTGTGTTAAAGATACTCGAATGATGCCAGAAAAAAGGAGCACATTACGCTATCTTAAACTGTGGAACTAAATATGAGAGGTTAATATAAACTAACTATTCAAGAGGTTAGACAAGGATGAATCTGTTGTTGAATGGACGGATTGAGGTTGTCCTCTGCTAAGCAGAAGAGCATTACAGACATTAAATTCTTGTGAATTTAATGGTTGATTTCAATGATTTTAAACATTCAATTTTTTTTAAGTTAAGTTGATAAGTTAAGACCTTAAGTTGTATCATGTTTACTATGTAAAATAATTTTTTTAAACCGACAACGCTAGTGAAAACCCTAAATGTAACTAAAATGAACCAATAAGTTTTGCAACCAACCCATCGCTAATTTATCATGTACAAGGTGCCACAGTTAGGATCCTATCCTACATTCAGTTGTGTCTGCGCACTGTTATCGCTGGCCTGCATTTTGAAAACTACACAGTAAATTTCCCTTGATTACCTGTAAGCTTATTTGGTGTAAAATAGATTTTTATGTTTGCCTATGATAACACTTTATCTGAACAATTATGTGGAATGGTACATTAACTAAGTGACAAGACTTGAATATCCTGGCCACAATGAAATTCCTGAAAAGGAAATTCTCACACTTTGGGGTGTAGTTAAAGATGTATTTAAACTGTTTGTTTACAATTAGAACTGTATTTAAAAGTAAGATTAGAATCATGAACAATTTCTGTCCCTAAAAAAATACGGAAAAAGTCTGAAAAATGTTTTAGCAATTTCCCTCTAAAGGGAATACGCTATTACAGTGTTAGACATGGTAAGACCTAAAGACCATGTTAGATTTTCATTTTGAGGCTCCCAGAAGCCAAAAATACCATTCGTTCATTTTCATATGTTTTTTATATATATTATTTCATATATTTATATATATATGAAGTAATATGAGTAAATATAAAGTAATATATATATATATATATTTTTTTTTTTTAGGAAGAGGCGGAAAAATGCATTACGCACACAGGTGGCCAGCCTGTAGTGTGGGGCTCCCCTAAGAAACGGGTTTACCCACTAAAAAACCTCCTCTACTCTTTAGGAATCTAACCTGGAATTGTTTATCACATTACGTCAGGCTAGGCCTAAATTTGGCTTACGCCCGTCGGGCTCGCTCCTTATCCAGCCGCTCTATCATGGGATCTGGGCCACTTCGCAGTCCAGATCGGTTTTCTTTTCCAGGAGGATGCCCCGGACGAACTGTGACAAACAATCCCAGTTGCCCTCATCCTCCAAAATCTTTTGGCAGACCGAGTCCACCGAAAATGCACCAAATATTTGTGTGGCCTCCAGGCGGGGCCCTTCCCAACGGGGACAGCGGAAGAATGTGTGTTCCGCATCGTCGGGAACACCCGGGCAATAAATGCAGTCCGGTGAACCGGTCTTTCCCATCCGGTTCAGGTACGATCGAAATATGAAGTAATATGAAGTAATAATATGAAGTAAAGTAAGGTGGAGTATATATATATGTATGTGTCTGTGGTACTGATAACTTTTGAAAGGAACATCCGATTTTGATTAACTTGGTATTGAGGTGTAATACCAGGTCTATACATCATGAATTCGCAACATGATCGGTTTATGGTAACGGGAATTTTAAAAAATATAAACGGCAACCATTCAAAAGAGCTCGAATAAACAAACAATTTAGTATTTTTAATTTTGTTCTTAGCGTAACTGGTTACGGAGGAAATTCAAAAATGTTTTTCCCAAGTTATTCTTAAGGAAAAATTAAGTAAGACCAGTTACCAGCGTACTAGGTACCAGTTACCAGGTACCAGTTTTCTTAGCGTAACTGGTTACGGAGGAAATTCAAAAATGTTTTTCCCAAGATATTCTTATGGAAAAATTAAGGAAACCCTGTATCTTGCTTATTTATTGATATAACTTGGGATATGTACATTATATAAACCGAGTTTAACTTATACTTGCCTACAAAACCCATATGGCAGCAAACCTACATACTCACCCCCATGAAATTTAGGGAAAAAATAAAAAGTGCCAGATATTATACAATTTTGTGTTAACCTTCACCAATGAGGGATTTTCTTACATTTTCTTACAAGACCCCATGGCAGCAAACCTAAATTCTCATTCCATGCTGTCATTCTATGGTGTTTTCATAAGGGAATTTAAAAATCTGAAATTCCATTTGTAAATTTACTGAGTACGCAGGTATGCTATGACAAGGGGTATTTCAACACCATAATTATAAGGGAGTGTGATAAACTAAATCCTATCACCTACATCTCTACTCCTTAACAGATTAGATCAATTCTCTGCTCATTCACTGTGTTGATCAGTAAATCATAAAGAATGATATGTTTTATTTCATTTTAGGCTGACTCAATTTTTTTCCGAATGGTACTTCATTGGATCACGTTTTTAATGATTCAGTGAGGTTATGTTAGGTTTTACATTTGATTTAAAAACCCAAAGTTTGAATTGCCAGTTTGAATTTTAACTAACCCTGATGGACCTGACTTTTTAAATATAAAAAATGCAAATGAAATTAATTTTCTTCAGTGGTATTGTCTCCAGGTGAACTTTTGCAAACAAGCTGCCTTTAATCACAGCAAAACTGTATAAATGTGTGGAGGTCACCTGAGTTTTTGGAGAGTGCTGTTACTAGTCGTGAGACTTTCCATAGCCAGTGGAATCGTTGAAGATGAAGCACCGATTTCATTATTCTTGGTGGACTTGACGCTTCAGATGCAGTGGTCGACTTGGAGTGATCCTCAGTTAAAAACTCTTAAAACAAAAGAATCAAGTAAAACTCACATAATATATCATAGTCTGCCAATCTTGCTGTTCAGTTGATGTTTTTATTTTTTATTAAAACTGTTTTGCCTTGACTATGCAATTGTTACATGTGAGTTGCAATAATAGGTGGAGTATTGTGTCTATTTTGATTGTAGTTATTGGCATTTCCCAATGTAAAATTCTAAATGTAAATTTGAAACAATCAGTAATACAAAATTAAATTACTCAACAAAGTAATATTATGATAGTAAACCTAATTATGTAGATAAATATTATTCTTACCATTAGCTCTTCTTGAGAATAGCTCACTCGTTTGTAAGGGAATTAAATTTAATTGGGAAATTCTAATTGCTTAGTAACAACTTTTAAACAATGGGGTCATTTTTATACTCAGGTAAAAATTGTTTTTGTATAGTAATTTGTTTTCAAAATTTTATTTACTATTCAAAAATAAATGTCTATGTTTATGAATAAAGTTACAACATTTCTGTACATATGTAAAATCTTAATGCTTTGTATGTATTCTGAGACTGAAATCAACTAAATATACTGTATATGTTTTGTTTTCGCGCATGGGCCATACCTTACAGGTCTTCCTCTGGAAAACTTTGGTAGGTTTCTTAAATTTGGTTCGGTTATCACGTGGAAGGGTGTGATTGTTATAGTGATGCACGATTGTGATATGTTCAGTTTCAGTTCTGGATTGGGGCTTTTAGCGAATTTCCCATTAGCAATAAGCTATTACTGTAGGTCTCATGGTAAGATCTAAGCCCGGGACCATATATATATATATGTCCCGAGACACGATAACTCTCGTAAAAACACCGATCGACACCAAATTTGGTAGAGATGTGTAATCCTACGTTTATTCGGATGAGTTCGTAAACCAGACATATCGACCTACTGGAAGGGGTAGTTTTGGGGTGTTTTGTACCTAAAAATGGATTTTTGCATTTTTCACATGTAATTTTATAAAATTTTAAATTTTTATTTTCACCACTGGATTTAGCTAAAAAAAACACACAATTTAGTATTTTGAAGCTTTGCTATATCTCCATTGGTTAACGAGATATTAAAAAGTCTAAAGACAGTACATTGTATTTTGAGGCTCCAATGTTAATCTTATGGGGGATAAGAATGAGTTAATATTTCACTTATTAACCAATATTTTTTGATAATGCTTGGTATTTAGCTTCATTTGGTTTAGATTCATCCATTTATAATAAAAAATGTTGGTTTTTTGCTTATCATGGCAGCAAACCTTTATACTCTTTTCCCATGCTATTATATAAAGAAACTGGCTGGGTAGCTGAGTGGTTGTAATGCTCGCCTTTGAATCCAAATGTTGCCAATTCGATCCTGAGAAAAGGTAGTAGCTTTTTAAAGGTTCGATTCCGGTCCCAGTTGCCATTTGTCATTGGGCTATTAATTAATGATGCTTTCTAACAACTGGTCGATGTTAGATAGTAACAAGACTGGGGTTTGGACCGTTCCCCGTCAAAACGTTTAAATGTGCCACTGGCGTAGAATCACCCAAAACACCCATGTTAATCATATGTAAAATAGGCAAACTCTTATTTATGGACAGATGTAGATGGAACTTAGTGTATGGCTTAATGTGGTCAAAATAAAAAAGATTTATGCTGAAAACCTACTTTTAGTGTTCACCATTGCAACATACCTGCATACTCTTTCCCTATATTTATCATAAGGAGAAAAGACATTTATTTCCCTATTTATGAACACGTGATGAAATTTTGTTCACAGGTTTAGCTGGTCAAAATTAATATTACTAATTTGGAAATTTGCTGAGTACGCAGGCCTGCTGCGACGGGGGGTATTTTTAATTTAATTTTTGAAAGTGTCTTTCTAACCATTGTTTCTACGTAACAATATTGTCAAGTGAGAGGCTTTTTATGTAATACTATTTTCCAGTCAACAAAGCATTATAACTGCATCTGCAGCTCCTGGCGCTGCCTCTGATGATTCCATGTAATTAATGACCCGGTGCAATTGCTGCATACCTTCCACGTGATACAATATTAGGCTATGTATTCTACCGTTATATGAAGTGTTATTTCATTGTGATCATTTTATATTATTATATCGTTGTTTGATGTAGAGCCTGTTCTAAACTATTAAAAGTGTTACGTTAATTTATTGTTGATTAATTCACATTATCTGTTTGAAAACTGTTTTTAAAATATTTAGTTTTTTTTTTTTATTGAACCAACTACTTTTTTGTCAATTTTAAATTTGTTGCGCTTCCTATACAACTAAGAACAAATCTTACTTCATTGTTAGAATAACCATTATTCCCAGTTTTAGTGAACGAGTTTAGGTGACACTCAAAAAAGACGAACTTTTCCGCCTACGTAACCGTACGTATTTAACGTCAAGACGCACTCAACCGCTTTGGCAGAGGTAGCTAGATAAACTATTTTCAAGTGTAAAGGGTGCCTTTTAATTAGCTGATAATCGTCTTTGCAGATTCCTCTCTTTCGGTGAGGAATTGCCAATGATCTGTAACCCGACCTCATTTCACTCTACATCAAAAGCCTAGCAAGTTTCTTGGAAGTCCTTGGCACGTTTAATTTGTCGATGTATACAATAGATTCATAAACGCCTGAGATTTGGCGTGTGTAAGGATGCATATGTAGAAATATATGCTATAAACTTCATGTTTAAAATTTACTGAAGGGCAAAACACAAAATAAGACATTTTTAGTTTGAAGTGACAACTCACTCAAACATACAACACAAGTTGTATTCGACAATTGTGTCATACAAAGATTTACATGGAGTCATGAGTTCCCTGGTCTTTATTTTTGTAATAGCCGTAACCCGTGCTTCGCCATGAAAGTTTAAGTGGGAAAAATCATTAATTATAGTAATTTCCGGTAGACCTTGCCTATAAATGCCCATACAGCACACTAACCTCTTCAAGATAGTTAAAAAAAGTCTTGCTCCGACTTGGTCAACGTCTTCAAAACGACTCGCGAGACTCCTAAACTAGTAAATTAAACGTTTATTTGACCAAACTTTTCGTACACTTAATCGGTCTAGAGGAAGTCTAGATTCCGTCTCGGAGGACATTTTCAAGACATATTTTAGCCGTCTACGACTATAAATTTGACCATAAGGTATAATGGTATCCCTCTTTTAACCGTTTTAAAGCCTCCTTTTTTATCTATTGACATCTACTGTATATCTTGAACACATTGATAATGTTAAAGAAGTCTTGTTGATGTCTCTTTGAGATGTAATTAAGATGTCAATCTATTTTGTACTAGAAGATGTATTCATTTATATGCCTTGAAGATTAAAATTACTGATGTGACATACAATAGATATCCTGGATATGTTTAAAATGTCACAGATTTCTTTTTGGAGCCACTTTGAGATGTACTCAAGATATGAAATCACCCAATAAAGAAATGTTCTCCCAATTATAATTATTTAAGGTGTTACTGTAACATTAAATTGAGTACATCATAAAAAGTCAATAGGCTATGTATATCATTAAACTAGGTATTTGACAAGTTTTACTGGATGTAACATAACTTTCAATAATATGTAACAAAGTGTTTACCGTACTACTTCAATTTTTGTATGTTAAAATGAATTTATTTAATTAGGTATTAATTTTGCTGGATGTATTTTCATCTATAATTTAATCATTAATAATAATCATTAAACTCAATTATAATTTTAAAAAATTGAATTAAATTTACAGCAAAGGATTTTAATAAAAAGTCAATAAATTTGAATCTTAATATATTAAAGATAACATGTTAATTTAACAGATATAAGATTTACACTACAGCCCACAAATAACATGTACAATGTCAAAAGAAGTTTCCCGTTTCCTGAATGAGTGATTCATGCGAGATCAGCAACCCAGATCTGAAACAAAAAGAAAAGAAAATCATTAACAACTGGAACCAAACCTTTCAAACAGGGAGTTAAAAGCGAGGGAAAGAAATTAAAAAACAAATTGTTTAACAATTATTTTAGAGATGAGGTTAATTTGCTCAGTCCAACTGAAAAGAGGTATTTAAAAATCGAAGCCTTTAAATCTTTTATTGAATCCACAGAGAATAAAAGACCATTAAACGATGGTGAACCATCGTACCTATTAGGCGTACATGAAATAGGTGTACTATACAACACAAACTGTAACGATAAGTTCGTAACTTAAAATTCTAAATTTTTATCTTATCAGGGTTACAATTTTATCAATGAGGTGCTATATGATTAAATTAATAGGCCGATTGTTATATTTAAAACTAACAAAATGTTCTTCAGCAGCTTTGTCAATAAGGGAGTGTATGTTCTATATAGCGGGTAGGCTATATTTTGAAGCTGTATTGAACAATGTATTTTACCAAGAGAAGATCCCCATGTGCTATGTTAAAACAGTCATCATCACATCCGCCCAAAGCCGAGAACTCTTCCTTAATACTTGAATGTGTAGTTGAATTTTAGAAAAAGTTTACAAATGTCCCTAAAATAATAATAACACATGTACAGTAGTCTACTTAACCAAATCAAAACTTAGCGCACAAAAATATACAGTGTATATATACCATATATATACAGGGTGTCCAGCTTCGACTGTCCGAAACTTATCCACATTGTTCAGCAAGCCAAAATAAACAAAAAAATTTATATAAACATATGTCCTAAAATGCTGCGTTAACCCACTAGCCTCCATTTTGTTTTTTACACTAAATAATTTCTATTTCCATAACGAATAGATGGATTGGGTTCATATTTGGCATGGACCTTTGTTCCAACAATGTTTATTAAAAGAAACAAATATTTTTTTCCTTCATATATTTTTAAAATGGCGGCCATTTTAAATTTTTAATCTCAAATACCTCAAAATCGGTAAATTTTATCAAAATTTTACAAGACACAAAAAAGGTGCAAAATTAAATTATCTAACCAATGATACCAAGTTTGTAATGATCTGACAACAATTAATTAAGTTATTGAGATTTTTGTGTATAAAATCATTGATTTACCATTATAATGCATGCAAATTTAGGTTAATTTAGAAGAAAAATCACAATTACTCCGTTATTCATTGTCAGATCGTTACAAACTTGGTATTACTGGTTAGATAATTTAATTTTGCACCTTTTTTGTGTCTTGTAAAATTTTGATACAATTTACTGATTTTGAGATGTTTGAGATTGAAAATTTAAAATGGCCGCCATTTTGAAAATATATGACGGGAAAGAATAATTTTTTTTCTTTCAATAAGCATTGTTGTAACAAAGGTCCATGCCAAATATGAACCCAATCCATCTATTTGTTATGGAAATAAAAATTATTTAGTGTAAAAAACAAAATGGCGGCTAGCGGGTTAACGCAGCATTTTAGGGTTTATATAAACTTTTTTGTTTATTTTGGCTTGCTGAACAACGTGGAAAAGTTTCGGACAGTCGAAGCTAGACACCCTGTATACATATTTTTTAAGTAGGCCTACATGTTTTTGTATGGTAGTTGAGTATGGTAACCACTTTGATACAAACATCAGTTAATTTAACAGAGAAACAAAATTAAAATCTTGAAACTGTACTGCAATACTTCACAGAAATGAACAATAGGATATATTGCCGCCGACACATTGTTGGTTTACAGAATGTGTTAGGCCAAATAATATTGGAGTACAGTATCAACAGTCTACTGTAATGGGACCATTTTTGAAAGCCTGATAAAGCTCTGAGTTTTCTAAAAATAAACCTGCTTATGAATTTATTTTTTAAGGCAATTAGCCTATGTTACAACCAAAACTGTTAGGCCCTAAACTTTAAGGAGACTTGGGTGAGATACTTTTAGTAGCTACCGAACAATAGCCACTTTCCTTTAGACATTAATAATTAAATGGCTTAGAGCTGTATCAAACAAACAATTAACACGTAAGGTTTCTTTGTCAAATTTCATAGTACAGACACCCTCAAATCCGGCGACCGTGGAACCGGCCCACATGCCGGTTTTAAAAATGGCCGGATTAACTGGCGGTTTATTGAATAAGTTACAGTTACAAGGGACCTTTTTAAATGTGTTCTAAAGATAAACTATAAGGTGTATTTAACTAAAAAGAATAGCATAACATTTAATTAATGTTTTGCTACAGACTTTACATTAAAAGGCATAATTTATTCACTCAGATGTTAATAATAGGGCTGAATTTCAATTGGACACTAGATAAGAGGTGATGAAACTAGTGATGAAACTGCGTTCAATGAACAAACACCGAGCAAATGTTTTATCGGCCATTAACAAAGGTCCTTGATAGCCGTTTCATTGTTTCACGGTATCATACACCTTGATAGAAGTAAACAGCAAAGGTAAACATGTAATATCTTAAGCTTTTTTAACTCTCCCCATTCCGCAAATTTTCAAAACCTAAAAGGGTCCAGTCTGATTAGTTTGGCTAAGCGGGATTCTACTATACTGTGATAGACAAGTCTGCGTTATCACTAGTATAGCCTACATGTAACAGATACCAATAAGTTAAGAAATTATTCAAAGTATTAAGTTAATGGTTCAAAAACTTTTAAAGATAATCTTGTCCCATCCATGTTGAAATTCGATTACATAATCCAATATCAGAACACTGTGTGCCTAGCCAGCGCACAATAACCACTCTATCAGACGTGCTGCAAAAATTTTCAATCTACCAGACTGAAATATAAAAAAAATACATAAAAAGTATAAAAAAATTGACATATAGTCGACTCCCTCTCGTTTGGACTCCAATGGTCTGGACGCCGGATGGTCCGGACGAGGTCTTGGAAATGAGTCATCAGCGCGCCGGGTTTCTTGAGGCCAAAATTGATAGGATTGAACGTGTCTGTTTTGGTCAACATGTAAACAAAGAATCTCAGTTCGGCTTACGATTACGCTCGTTCCGGGTAGTCATATCGAAGTGTGGCTAATTTTAAAAGTTACTGTACCGTATATTGTTTGTGTTTTAGTAATTTTGAATTGAGTTATATTATTACGAGGTTAATTTATACAGTAGACTCTCTCTTAACCGGCCACCTTTTAACTAGCCTACCCTAGCACAAAAAGAACAACTTTTTAACCGGCCATTTTTTATCTCAACATCGCTTTAACCAGCCACGTTTCTCCGGAAACCTATTTTCTTATCTACTGTATCATTGAATTCAACATTACTTCATATTGAACTTCTCAACCCAATTAAAATGTAACGTCCTTGACAGAAGTGAATGCCACCGGAAGTCAATGTGTTTGGACCTACTATCCAGTAGACCACAATAGAGAAACAAATTATTATTAGTTTAGGTTTGTTGTGGATTTCATGGGTGTCGGATGTTAGCTATAAATCATATGCAGTAATATATTTAAAGTTGTTTTTCAAGTGATAATTATATTTTAGACCATATAAAATTGTAGGTTGGCGTTCTTAAATGAACATCGGTTTAACGGGCCACTTCATTATCCGGCCGCATCCTGGTAACGAGGTGGCCAGTAAAGAGGGAGTCTACTGTAGGTAAAATTGTAGTTAGAGTAACTGCGTAGTGATTTTATGAATCTAAAATTGTAGCCCCTTTCTTGACAAAAAAAATAAATCTATGAAGTTTTTATTTGTGGCTCTTTTTTGTGTTATTTCTTATTGTCTGGTATCAATTTTGTTTTTATCGATGTCATGAAAATGAGGTTCCATCAAGTTGGTAGTAAACTAACGTAATGTTTAGGTTATAAAATTGTCTTTATATATGTTTATAATTAGGTAAATACACACTATTGAAGATTTTAATTTGCATAAGTTAACAACCGCCGGATTGCCCAACAATTTTTTTATCCGGACAATGGTCCGATTCCGAGGAGTCCGGATTAGAGGGAGTCAACAGTATACTATAAACATACTCTTAACATATAGTAGTTTTAAATTAAAACTCCAAATGTCCAATAAATTTTATAATTTGTTACCTAACCAACAAATTATAAAACTTATTGGATATTTGGAGTTTTAAATTAATATTACTATATACATTCCAATAAGAAGAGCTAACCAAAATGATACTCTTAACACACCAACTATCACAACCAGTTAAACTTTAACTCGCCTATTCTGGAAAGCTAATAGGTACCTTCTTTATCAGTTATTTTTAACAATAAATGTCTTTAGCTGGTAGTAGTGTTTTATAAAAATGCGTACGGTAATGGAAACCGCTGATTAATCTATTCAATTAACCATTGTACTTCTCCTCCTGAGGATTGAGATGGTTTCACTATAATATCACATTTACTCTGTTGAAAACTTAAATTAGCCTACACACATTTTTACCCGTCAAATCATTTCCAGTCTTTGTCCTGCCCGGTGGGTCAAAAGAAAGCTCTTTGTACAATAAGATGTGCGATAAATAAATATAATAACATCCAAAAGAAATGGGACAAGCTCATCCTTAAGAGTTTTCTGAGCATTAAACTGGTTTGTGCTACACTGATTTTACTTTATGTATTTATGTATTCTTTTTTATTCACTCAGTTCCCATTTGCCTAAGCTTTATTAGCCTACAAAGTACTGAGTACTGTACGGTACAGTACATGAATTAATTTATGACAAATGAACCTTTAAAAATTAGCCTTGGGTACGGATTAAGAGGTCCACTACAGATGTACAAAATATTCTATGATTTAGAATGGGATTTAATAGTTTTCTCTCATAATTTATTATAAAAATTAACCAAGTCCAAATAAAACATTACCGTACCTTCTAATTTTAGAAGAGAATCAGCGCAAGTCAGACTTTGAGGTCCTTTGATGTTGCTCCTGATGGGATGATCCTGATGTCAAATTGGGTTCCCATCTCGAACATAGCCTTAAAAGAATGAAAAATATGCTTTTAATAAACAATCTGGTTTAGGTTATCTAGTCATAATAGTTGTAGATTTTTACGAGTGTTAGTCAAAACAAATAATATTTGACACAACATGTTTGCTGCAAAATGAATTTTCTTATATATATTCACAATAAGCACTATGAAGGTTTGCTGCCTTGGAGGTGTTACAAGCAAATATAGGTTAATCAGTACGGTACCCAGTAAAGTCACAAACTAAATGATGGGTTTTACAATTTTTTTTTTAACCCGGTCTCAGCTTTAACCGGCCAAGCTGACACAAAATCAACATTTTTTTAACCAATCATTATTTATCTCGACATCGCTTTAACAGGCTGTGTTTTGCCGGAAATGCTGTTTTCTCTTATCTATAATTCAATTCAACACTATACCGTACTGACATTCTCAAACATATTATATCTTGGACGGAAAATGCGCTTGGACCTGAAATCCAGTAGACCATAATTAAGAAACTGTTAATCTGTTCTTAATAATTAAGAAACTGTGATTATTAGTTTAGTTTAGTCATGGATATCATGGGTGTCAGAGGTTAGCTATATAAATTATAGGCTACTCGGAAATATTTTTCGAGTTTTTTTTTTTCAAATATAATTGCATTTAGGCCATTAAATTGTAGGTTGGCATTTTTAAATGTAGGCCTACATCAGTTTAACCGGCCAATTCATTATCCGGCTGCGGTCTGGTCTCGAGGTGGCCGGTTAAAAGGGAATCTACATTGATTTTTTTCTGGTGAGCGATGAGGTGAATTCAATACCGGTAATGAAACCAAAGAGTATGCAAACTTGCAGTGCTTGCAAACAGTTTATCTGTAGGCAACGGATAATCAGTTGCCCATGTCATTGATATGGTAATAACTATAAAGTGTTTCTATGAACGATAAGATTTCTATTTTACGGTAATAAGATTTTATGCCTTTCTTATAATTTTTATGCTCCAAACAATTGAAATAAGACTATAATTAAGGAATAAGCCTAGGCGATTCAAGATAGTTTCCCTTTCTATAGGAAATTTGAAAAATGTTTTTTTTTTTCAGTAAAATGAAGCAATTTTAAGGGAATTCAGTTTGAACATTTTGTTATTGTGTTCAACTCAATATATATCGGTATGGCTATTTACACTGCCTCGGTTACATACCTCCTGTGTAAGTTAAAATGTGTCGACATTTTATATTGTAGCTCTAAAACACATAAGTTTATCTCTTATTATTATTTTCCATAGGCATTGGGGAGGGGGAGAAGGGTTTGAGATATCAGTACTACTGTATCGCAAAAGGGCCGTACCCTACCCGTAAGTCTCAGAACCGGCCTCAGGCAGTTGCGACCACGTTGACCAGTTTTAAGTTTTTTAGAAGATTTGAAACTTGAACCAGGAGCCTTTGTTTTAATATTAATGACAAATGAATCACATGGTCTTTGTCAGTAAACAAAAGCTCTATATCCCATCTTTCACACTCACCCTTCAGTTAATTTACTGTATATTTGCCTTAAAATATGGACTAAGGAGTGTGGGTGTCATAGAACACATATATAAGGCTAATGTAACTTTATCGCTTTACTAAAATATATCACACCCGGGGACACGGGAACTCACAGAACTGTGGAACATCACTTAAAGTCAGTTATTTTTTGTTTGGTTAGCACATGAGCACAGCCTATTTTGATAAATGGCTGAACGGGTTTTAGGATTTATTTTTTTATTACATAGGCCTCTAATACCATAGTATAATTAGGCCTATTTCTACATATTTTACTTGTTTATGTAGTCGCCCGCTTTAACTGACCTTTTAGGTTAAGTTATCCGACCGTAGGCCCGGTCCCGAGGGCTGGTTAAGAGAGGGGTGTCTACTGTAGATGTGAATAATATTGTTTTTGGCTTGTGGGTACATCAAAATGAAAAAAGTAACATGGTTTCGGGATTAGGTCCAACCATGCCTTCAACCACAACAGGGTAGAAATATTTCCTAAATAGGGAAATGTTTAAGGAATTAGGGTACCCGCTGACGGGTGCAGTTTCTTAACTGGACTACCATATATAGGCTAGAATAAAAAAAATCAATCGATCCGATCTACGGTATATCGTGTCGGATAGACAACTAATGTCAAATACAAAATTTGGCTTGACAAATCCAACTGTCATAACCTAAACTTATCTGTATTTATATTAAGAACCAACCTAAGTACTGGCATTCATTCCCAGGAAAGTTAAAAAGAATGTGATCAAGTAGACCACTTGTTTTTTTAACATAGCCTATTTATAGCCTACCGGTATACTGTTTGTCGTTTATTATTTGTCGTATATTATATTGTTTGTCGTTATGTTATTTTGTAAAAATTTCAGTTGTCAGTACAGTTAGTTATTGTCTTTTTATTTAAGTTAAGTTAAATTGAATCAATAGTTGATATCAATTGGATCGATAGATATTTTCATTCGATAGTATGGTATCCCAGTTAAGTGACTTCGCAGTTGATTCACATCAGTGAGTTAGGGTTGATAAACATGTAGGCTAGTACGTAGTTCGAACTTCATTCAACATTACTGTAATGTGAGATAAAAGAGTAGACATAATTTCTACATTTTGGTGAATTTTCCTATAAGTTTAAGGGAATCTGCTACTATGGTAATTGTCATGCAAAGACCTAAGCCCGGGACCATATTATTGGATTTTAGTTTTTTAACTCAAAAAACTATTCTTTCAAATTCACCGGTAGGCTATTTTGACACAGGTAATATGTTTCATCTCATCACATGATGAAATTGGATAGATACCTAGATAATAAACATAGATTACAAACATAAATAAACAGCGATGAGCCCGATCCCACTGACAAACTTTTGGCCCATCTTAGACAAAGATAAGTTATAATGTAGCCTAAACAGTTTTTCAGTCATTGAAATTTAAAATGGTCTGACAATCAGTTTAGAACAGACAAGAGACTGTCTTGAGGAGATTGGTAAGTTGTACCTATAAAAATAAGTTTGGGAATGTATGGCCTATTTTAAGGTCCCGATCCAAGATTACAAATGCTATACCTGGCAATGAATAATTACTAGATATAAAGGTCTGTTGGTCTAATACAAGATATAAAAGGTTAAAGAATTGTACTTAAATTATTAGACAAAACAATTGGATTCCTACAGAGGTTTAGTTCATAATAGAAGGGTATTTCAGAGTAAGTTAGGTTAGATATCCTTTACAATTTTAATGCCTTTGGTTAGGGTAGAATATATAACCTTGACAGATTAAAAAACAATTTTCACTTTCATAAAATAATAGGCTACTGTATTACCATATCAAGGTAAAAGCTTAATATAATAAGCTTATGAAAACAAATAAATGCTTACCTTAGGGTGGTTGACGTTGACGGTTGACACCCAAACAAACTCAAATCATCAGCACGAGCACACAGAGTATTGGAAAAGCAGGTGTTCAAGGCAGAGAGTATAGTGGTGAAAACTCTAAACGATTTATTTATTGTTTTAGATTAATTAAACAATCAAACAGTTTATAAATAAACTGTTATTGTGGTTTATTTTATGAATCAAAAGCAAAAGTTCAAGCAAACTAAATCAAATTAGTTTAACGGCGAAGCCCAACGTACCACACGAACTAACCAGACCCGCAAGTAGTTTCTATGAAGAACATTTAAGAAATAAGGTGTCATCAAATTTAATTTGCATTGGGTTTGAAAAATCTAACTTGTAGTGAAATAATTAAATATGCAGTAAAACTTGAAAAACAAATAGCTCATTTTCATCACCTTGGGTGGAAACATTAACTTAAAAACTAGTGAAATATACTTTGCAGAGGAAGTGACTTTCTAAAATCATGCGTAAAAATGCAGAACAATTTAGTGAAAGAAAGATTAAGCCGCGTCCACACTGGCCGAACAAAATTCTTCCGAACTTTTGTTTATTCGTTGCTAACCGTTTGGTATTTAAATCATATGGCCGGTTAGTTGTTCGTTAAGAATGTTTGTTGATTTTTGTGTTCGCCGAACAAGTTCGCCATGAATGTTCGGCCAGTGCGGACGCGGCTTTAAATGTCTTATGAAATCGAAACTGTTGAATTGCATTTATATTTTTTGTCGTATCATTCGTTTGATTCAGTTAATTTCTTAATTCTTAGATTCATATATACTCAGTAAAAGAGTTCCGCAATATTCCTAAATGTCAGAAGAATATGAATTTTGTAATCGTGCTTCAAAACTCAAATCGGAATTAATTAAGTTAATATGGCATGTTTTGATGACCTATAGGATTTTTCTAGAATAATTTATTTTGTAATTTTATCTTACTGAGTAAAATATTGATTTATCGACTTGATCTTGAAAGAAATGAAAATTAATTAGCCTAGGTGATTTCGTTTCTAAATAATTGATAAAATCAGAAATCTGTTGTGGATTGTTGATCGTCTCCTAACAGTTGTGGCATTCGTACTTTGCACCTTGAAGGAGAGGTAGTGTGACTGCGTTTCTTTGTTTTCTTCACCTCTGTTTCTGAGAAGGATTAATCCCATTACTTGAGCTGAGGCCTGTTTTCAAAAGAGACTTCAAAAGACTGTCTCATCAGTTCAAATAAATTCTTTGCATACTTTATCAGGTATTTGAATATGACAAGAATCTTTTATTGGTAAAACATTAGTTCAGGCCACAAACATATATTGACAAACTTAGTTAAAAACGCACATCTATATTGGCAAAACCAAAAGCTTTTAAATTATTTTTAAGTGTATTGGTACTGAATTCGGGATTTTCACAATTATTAATGAGTTTGCAGGAGTTGAGCGGTGATGTCCCTAAAACGTAAATTTGACATCTTGTATACGTTAACGAAAACAAACACGGAAACATTTTGATGACGCTTTTTATTCATCTTCAGGATGAAAAAAACTATATTTATGAAAAAAGTTAATTAATACATTTTATTGAATTTTTCATTTATTTTTAGTTTAATAGTTACAATATACCAATATTTACTACGTATAATTTTATGAAAAAAATTTTCCTGAGTTAATTAAAAATTTTTTGAACATATAAGAATAATATAATCTTAGATTTATAATTTTCCTTGTATATCAATAAGACATCTTAATTAAGGTTAATGCGATTTGGTTTTATGAATGAATAAATGAAGACGTACTATAGATGTAGAAAAATAAGACGTGTATCGTGAGAGGTTTACAAAACGTCTTAAAAAAAGATAATTGCAAGACGGTTAATTTTTATCCATTATACATGTTTATTCAACGTGATTTAGACTTTGTGTGCTGTATGGGTGTTGACTCTCTGATCGCCTAATAGGATTAGCTGGTTCGCTTCGTTCACTTCTTCCAAAATACAGTAGCTAGTTCGTTTGATTCCTCACACGCCTCCCAGGACAAATACACCCGTTGTACGTGCGTAATTTTATTGTTCAAGCTTAGTTGTTGAACTACACCCATTAAAATATAAAAATATATTTAAATAATTACTAAGATAGCGATTTTTCTTAACTATATTTGTTTCGGGCGTGAGTCTAGTGGGGCAAATACTCGCCAACTCGTGTAATTGAAATAAAAATTACACTATATATATATATTTATGACTTAACTTGCAAAATGATACAGTACATTAATATTGTGTAACTTCTCTCAAAAGATAAAATAATTTTAGGCTAATGACTATTTAGATTGAATCCTGAAAGCTACTTATTATATTTTACTATCACATGAAATATATTCCAAATAAACTATTTACTGCTTTAATGGGAAAAGTTAAAGTTTGCCAGAACTAATCCGTGCGTTGAAAAATGTCCTCGTCGCTCACCGACTCAGCACGTTAAAGTATTCCCTTAACAAACGTTTGTCACCAACTTGGAGTGAGATAAGTGTGTATACAAATACGTCCAACTTCGCTGCAAGCACGTTTATACCTCTTGCTTTATCGGTGTACCTACAATCTTGTACGTTGATCCATTTCACCCCAAATCTCACAGTTTTCAGTTTTATGCAACCAACTGTTTAGTGTTCATTCAACTCCATTGTTATCTGTTTATCCAAGAGAGAAGTCTTAGTCGTAGTTGGCATGCCTATGCTTCCAAGATCAAAGTGTCCAGATGTCTAAAACATTTTAAAATGGTAAAATAACACTGCACATGAATTATTTACGGGTAAATGTCCATGCCTTCAGCAAAGCAACAATATTTGTAATCCCTTTTAAACTTTAGGCAACATTTAAATCACATTAAAGTAGATGGTATATACATAGGCTTACTGCAGTTGTAAACAGTACCTTGTGGCATGGTTTATAGTAGGAAATATAAAAGTTCTACCCACAATCGTTAGCCTCACAATGTTTTATGCGTTTATGAGTTAGTTACTTGCCAAGATTTTTTTCATGTAGATAAATCGCGTAAAAATTATACCTGATGTTATGACATCCCTATAAATATTTTGCAAATTCCACTCACAAGTAACACAGTAGTGTTTCGTGTAGTGCTACTCCTGAATAGTCAATATTTTTACTTCGAATATTTAATTTATCATTTGTGTGTATTATTGGTTCTTATCTATCATTTACTTGGTAAACTTAAACAACTCGTAAGACGAGCTCGTTCGCTTCCTCCACTAACCAAAGTCAGGGTGCGTTTTACCTTTGTTTAAATTTGATGACCACAGATGAAAATGTAACATGTTGGTTTATCTCTACAGTTATCAGTTGATTACTTTTTTATTCGATAAGCTTCCAATTGTTTTTAATTTTATGGTGATTTTTTTTATTTGCTTAGATTATTTTTCAATTTGATTAGCTTTGGATAATGATATCATGATCACTTTAAAGGGCTGTAGCAAGGAAACCGGATTTCCCAGCCATAGAATCAGCTCTAATCTTTATTCTTGATGGCTAAAAACCCCACATTATAACAAAAATATAAAACATTTTAAGACGGAAAAATCGTATACAGTTTAAAGATGTGTAGTCCACTAACAATAATTTATCTTTTTATCATGTGTTAATGTAGCACTAAAATTGTTTTAAATTAAATACGTACAAAACGTTTTATAATTTATTTATAACATAAATTGACTCCCGCCAGAGAATGTATCAAAACCTGAAAATAATTTAGTCGAAACGCAGGAACTCCTGGTAAATTGTTTTAAAACTTGTAACAATGTTTGCCCCGGCTGTTTTCGGTGCTTGTTTCCCCTAAATAAATGTTGTTTTACGGTTTTATGCAACAAATAACATAAATGTTGTTATAAATTTAATATGTATGAAGTAAAAATAAAATACTCCTCAATAAAATTGTGTATTTTTTGTATTTCATTTTTCTTAAAGTTTTTGCATCGCATCTTAGATTATTTCGGGATTCGCAAACATTAAATTCACTGGAGACAATAATTATTCAAGGCGAAGAACATGTATGTCCAACTCTGCGAATTCTCTAATTAGTATCAGACTGGTGGTATTCCAGTCATACACAGCTCTAATTGGTGGTGCTGTCTGCTATGTATACCGCCTACATTCGTTGTGGGTTTGCTGACTGTTAAAATGTATCTTCTCTCGACCTCAAAACATCGGTTTACCAATTTACTCAACCATGGTGGAGTTGGGGCTTGTGTTACTGAAACTTAGCGTACCAACAACCACCTCGTTTGTCGTAGTGACTTTTGTCGTTTTTAACAAAAGGCTCTTTTCACAAACATTGTTTGATTTAGTTAAATTGAATGCTGAATTTTAGTTACTGTCTTGGAATGAGCGATACAATTTGTAAAAGAAAATTAATTTTAATGGCAACCGTTATTTTGAGCAGGTCTAGTTGTGTTATTGTGTATGATTAATCTTGTACCCTAATTTTGTTTCCCTCAGTAGGAAGCAAAGCAACTGTTTTTAATTAGCACCTTTTTATAACGGCTTATTATCTTTGCGATTTTTTCTACACTGATTTTTCCAAGCAACATCTATACATATTTAATACGTGACACGTTTTTTTGAACAAGGAATTCCTTCTACACTTTTCAACCAATTTAATGATTTTAGTGTTTTGGATAGAGCTCGGCGAGAAGTTGTTTCTAAAGTAAATTGGTAAATATCTATAGAAACGCAAGGGTCCTAGAAGCCCTTAAAGTTCCAAATTTAACAAATTTATTAACATTGGGGATGAAATTTAAAAAGATTTCAAGTTAAAAGCTGTAACGAGTAAACACAGTATTTACACCAGTAAAAACATTTTGCTATTCATACCAAAGAGGTTATGATTTAAACATGTATTAAAAACTGATTTAAAAGCGTAAACAGTGAAAATTGCCCAAACTAAATTGTTTGATATCGAGCAACAAGTACACTAGTCATTATTTAAAGAGTGTTGGGAAGATGTGTTTTAACAGTATCACGCCCAAGATAGCCTTCTCGACCTTATGTGATGCCTGGAACATTCCAGCCTTTCTAGATTACCGACTTTGTGTAACGTTATGTAATTATATCTACTTCTAAGCTATCTCATAATTACAATTTACTATTTAAATCATGAAATAATGATTGAAATTTTAAATGATACGAACTTTATGCAGACACTTTACTATGAATTTTATACTTTACTATATGATCTTTTTGTTTGATGTAGTTGCTAAAATTATAAAACACACTTAATTGTTCAACTTACATCCTTATTAATTTTTTTTTTATATTGTTACAGGATATTAAATGTATGTTATGGAAGACTGTCTGTTTTTTAAGTTTTATGTTAATGTGACCCCAATGCAGCTTCTGCGGGAACAACAAAACAAGCGGTTGTCGTCGCCGCGCATGTCAATAACGGCTGCGGACGTATAAACTTGTTTCTCATCATCCAGCGCTTGTACCGCTACCGTTTAGCACTCGACGAAAATCCTTGACTGAAAATTTTCATAAAATTGTATTGACGGTGACCAGTTATTGTTTACGAATTGTATAATTATTTTTAAACAGTTTGAGATCGACGCAGTTTGTTATGATAAGCATAACGAGGGTGAGTTGTCGATTGGTGAGGGCGGAAGTTAGCCGCGCCTGTCTGGGGGAGATTAGGAGGGTTGTTAAAAGATTAGGCTGAAACCCTTATTGAAGGACCGGTCCGAGGACAGTGGCGCGGCGAGGACGTCAGTCCCCTGGACGAGAATAGATCAGAATGGCGCTCCCTACCTTCCAAAATCACTTATATCCATTATTTAAGGTAAAAATCTAATTATTGCCACATGTGTTTTAAATATTACTAAATTTACAAGTTTTTTTTTATTATGGAGATATTGTAAGTTTATTTTACTAAACTGTCCGTACTGGCCGAACATTCGTGACGTACTTGTTCGGCGAACACCAAAAATCAACAAACATTCCTAACATTACCGTCCATACCATTTACATTATAAAATGTTAAAAACGAACAAACAAATGTTCGGAAGAACTTTGGTCGGCCAGTGCGGACGCTTCTTTATGATGTTCTGTTCTTTCAAAGTTATGAAAACCTTAAATTTTTAAATCGGACACAATTTAAAGTTTTAATAAAAACTGAAATTTATAATTTCATTTCCTGTTATTTTTTCAAATGAGACTTGCTTGGTTTTAACGAATTTTACTGTAGGGAATAATTTGATGCCTCCCGGGTGAGCCATGTAAGTTACACTTACTGGTAAGTCCAATGTAAGTAAGTTCGATGAACATATCCTACGTGGTTCCTTGAAGTCATATTAAACTGGAAGTAGTCTAGCTGACTGTCTGTGTACTGTTTATAAGAACCGTTATCTACTTATATGCTTCTCTTGAGGATGACTTGTTTTTCTAAGAAATATTCTCCTATGCATAATCTGCACACGCTTTTCTCGTACGTATGGGTCAAGACATGCAACACCCTCTATGCACGAGGTGTTCTTTTGCACCTATGACATCACCATTTACGAATACTGGTAATAATGATTATGTCATCGGTGCAAAAGAACATATGGTGCATAGAGGGCGTTGCATGTTTTGGCCCCTACCTTGTCTTTATTTATTTTAGATACATTAATATTATTGTAATATGCTAATAGTGTTAAGTTACGAATTTCATTATTACAGTTTGTTCAGGAATTCTCTAGAACCCTTTTGTACATGTTCCTTCCATCGAGACCAGTATTTTACAATATAACCATGTTTCTACTACATTGTATAGTTTTCTGCCTTTCTGTCTGCATGTAATTTTTGCTAACTTCATGAGATTTTCAAGACCTTTCAAGTGGTTTTGACCACTTGAAACTTGGCTATGGTTCTTTATAATCAGCCCATTATCTCGTGCTGGTTTTGACAGTTTGATTTTGATTTATGAATTTCCGTTACAGAAATGAGAAATAAATAGTTAATATTTCCTCTTAAACCAGGTAGTTGCAACATTTGCAATATCATTGTTTTTGCGAGTAAAATTCCTTTTCGTAATATTGACAGGATCATTGAATGTTACTCCAGCCAACTAACGTTGTATATTAATTGATAAGATTAAATAAATGATTCAGTTTTAATGGAAGTTTCAAGGGAATTCCAACGCCATCAGTGTATTTGTAACGAGTGGATATGATTCTGATTTCCTGGGTTCCATTAGTGCTAACGTGCTTTTGTTTTCCTTCTCCTCGACAATATTTACTCGATTTCCTGTTTCTAATTTTGTTTACCGTCTCGTCGTTTTAATATTTTAAAATATTTGAGCTAGGCCCTGTATATGATATTTAATTTTTTACTAGGCCTACATATACAAAAATCATTACTTACATTAGATTTTAAGTTATTTAAATCCGTATAAAGTAGGCCTAAATTATGCTGCTTAGACAATGTTTTTTTTTTTTTTTTTTTTTTTTAAGGACTATAATGTGGTTAAATTTAATTACAAGGTTGTAATTTGTTGGAGTGTTTAATGTTTTCAAAGTAGTCAGAATTCAACAACATCGATAAGTTGTTGGGATTCCGCGGTATTATACTTCGCGTAAATGTCAATACAGAAAGTCAATACACCTCCTACTGACTACTGTGGAAATAGGCTATATCGTTCCATTATTCGTATCACAATTAAGTGCTTTCCTGTTACAAGACGAATTAAATGTCCGTTTTGCTCTAAGATAAAATTGTTTTTAGGACGGTAATATTTGCACAGCGGTTCCCATGAGGATGGGAAAACTCGGGATTTAGTGGAACTCATCAGGGAAAGGAAACCGCTTCGATAAACTGCTATCTAAATTGCTCCGTTTTTCATCCGTTTGCGCTTTTCTTGCATGCATAAAGATTAATGTGCTTACCATGATAACACTTATTATTAATATGCTAATATTCTGCATTTCGGATAAATATGTTTTAAACCAAAGAACGGTAATGAGCTCAATACACAGGGAACGCCAGCGGGCGTCAAACAAGTTTGATTGTAATAATAATTATACAGTATTCTCATCAGCAATGCACTTTGTCTGCTGCCAATGAGACCAATTAAATTATAACTGTCGACGGTTTCATTGATTACGATATAAGATTTATTTTTAAAAATCATAATTATTTTATAATGGTTTTTGAACGATTAAAGTAGAGAATCTGGCTCATCCAGCAATACAATAAGGTACAGTGATATTACCATTTTTTACCAACAGTCAGGTTTTTGGTAATATTACAAATATTGTATATTGTATACAAATTCAAAAATTACTGCCATTTTTTTATTGAAAGAAAATTTTTCAGTTGCTTTAAATTAATTTAAACCTTTTAGTTAATTGAAATAAATTGCGATTGGTAATTACCGAAAATTATAAAATGTGGATATAATTGAAAATGGAAATTTAAAACCACTGTAGGTTTATATTAAAAATTGTGTTTAAGTAGGCTTCGTTTTCATAATGCTGTAACGATGTTTAATTAATATCAAATATGATATGGTTGTTACGATCCTTAATCCCACACAATTCAATCTTCCGTGAGTAGGTATGTAGTACTGTACTGTAAATCTAATTTGGTCAAGATCAGGTGAAATTGGCCGAATTTCGACCATTGGGCGATA